>PVJN01028961.1:0-26796 GCA_004026805.1 Lasiurus borealis | reverse complement strand
CCCGCTCTCTCAGCGCGCGCGTCTCCGTACCTCAGCTTTTTGCAGTTCCTCTGGGTGTCTGTGAGCCCCTCTCTTTCCTTCTAGCTGTAGAACTTCCACTCAGCCAGCTTTCCTGTGGTTCTGGATGATGTCTGTTCTGTCTTTTAGTTGTAGTTTTGAAGTTGTTGTGCGAGGCAGCAGTGTAGGTGTTTACCTATGCTGCCATCTTGGCTCCAGCCTAGTTTTTTCTTGAATGTTTTGTAAAACTCCCCTGTGAAACCATCTGGCCCTGGACTTTTGTTTGCTGAAAGCTTTTTGATGACTGCTTCAATTTCTTCTATAGTTATTGGCCTATTGAGATGTTTATATTCTTCCTGATTTGTCTTAAAAGGTTGTTGTTTTTTTTTTAGGAATATGTCCATTTCTTCCAGGTTGTCTAGTTTGTAGGAGTGAAGTTGTTCATAATACTTTTTCACAATCCTTTATATTTCTGTGGGGTCTGTTATTTTACCCCTCTCATTTCTGATTTTGTTTATTTGGGTCCTCTCTCTCTGCTTCTTGGTGAGCCTGGCTAGAGGTTCACCAATCTTGTTTATCCTTTCAAAGTACCTGCTCTTGATTTCATTGATCTTTTGTATTGCTTTTTTTTTTTTTGTCTCTATGTCATTTATTTCTGTTCTGATCTTTATTATCTCCTTCCTTCTGTTCACTCTGGGCTTTTCTTGTTGCTCTCTTTCTATTCTTTTAGTTGCAGAGTTACTACCACCCTTCCTTTCTCCCTCCCTCCCTCCCTCCCTTCTTTTCTTCTTTCCTTCCTTCTTTCTTTTCTTTCATTCTTTCTTTGATGCAGGCCTGTAGAGCTATAACCTTTCCTTTCAGGATTACTTTCATTGTGTCCCATAGATTTTGGGTTGTTGTGTTTTTATTGTCATTAGTTTCCAAGATGTTTTTAATTTCTTCTTTAATCTCATTAGTAACCCAATCATTATTTAATAGCATGCTGTTAAGCTTCCAAGTGTTTGAGTGTTTTGGATTGTTTTCATTGTAGTTTTTTCTCATTTTATGCCATATGGTCTGAGAAGATGCTTGGTTTGATTTCAATCTTCTTGAATTTGGGAATACTTTACTTGTGACCCAATATGTGGTCTATTTTTGAAAATGTCCCATGTGCACTTGAGAAGAATGTATATTATGTGGCTTTGGGGTAAAATGTTCTGAAGATGTCAGTTAAGTCCATCTGATCTAGTGAATCATTTAGAATTGTTATATCTTTGCTGATTTTATTTTTTTGTCTAGAGGATTTATCCATTGATGTCAGTGGTATATTAAAGTCCCCTATTATGACTGCATTGTTGTCAATCTCTCCCTTGATATCTTCTAGGGATTTTGTTATGTATTTGGGTGCTTCTGCATTGGTGCATATATGTTTATCAGGGTTATATCCTGTTGTATCTATCCCTTTAGTATTCTGAAGTGACCTTCCTTATCTCTTGGTATGGCCTTCACTTTGAGGTCTATTTTGTCAGCTATAAGTATTGCTACCCAGCTTTTTTTTTTCATTTCCATTTGCCTGAAATATATTTTTCCATCCCTTCACTTTCAATCAGTGTGATTCCCTGGTTCTGAGGTAGGTCTATTGTAGACAGCATGTACATGGGTTGTGTTTTTTTATCCATTCAGCCACTTGATGTCTTTTCATTGGATCATTTAATCCATTTACTTTTAAAGTTATTTCTGAAAGGTACTTGTTTGTAGTCATTTCTATTTTTGTGCCTGGGTTCCTTCTTACTTTTTTATTTCTTCTTTATACAGCATTCTTTTTAGCATTTCTTGCATTGCTGGTTTGGTGGTGATAAACTCCCTCAGGTGTCTGTGAAGCTCCTGATTTCCCCTTCAATTTTGATAGTTTTGCTGGATAGAGTATTCTTGGATTCAGTCCTTTACTTAGCAATACTTTGTATACCTCCTTCCATTTCCTTCTAGCTTGATGTGTTTCTGTTGAGAACTCATTTGATAATCTGATGGGGGATCCTTTGAAAGTAACTCTCTGTCTCTCTCTTGCATCTTTTAAGAGTCTCTCTTTATCATTAGCATTTGCCATTGAAATTATGCCGTGTCTTGGTGTGGGTCTTTTGGGATTCATCTTGCTTGGAACTTTTTGTATTTGAGTAACTTTTTTCTTCCCCATATCTAAGAAGTTTTCTTTCGTTATTTCTTCAAATAAATTTTCTAATCCTTGCTGCTCTTCTTGTTCTATTAGCAGCCCTATTATACCTATGTTACTTCATTTCATGTTGTCCCAAAGCTCTCTTACACTGTTCTCCTGCTTTTTCATTTTTTCTCCAGTTGCTGTTCAGATTGAGCTTGTTTCTCAACCTTACCTTCTAACTCAGTAATTCGGTCCTCTGCTTCTTCTAATCTACTGTTGAAACTTTCCATGGTGTTTTTGATTGTAGCTATATCACTTTTCATTTCTTCCTGATTCTTGCATAGGTTGTTGATTTTCTCATCCATTCGATGTATGAATTGTACTACAATTACTCTGAATTCTTTTTCTGTCATATTGCATGCTTCAATTTCACTAATTTCATTTTTTGGTGATGCCCCATATTCTTTCCTCTGGGGATTTTGTCATCTCCTCATTCTGATTACCACCAGAAGGTTCAAATGTTGAGTTGCATGGACCTGAGCTGTGCACAGTGGGAGCTTCATTCCACCCGAGTGTCACTGAAGTGCTCTGACACTAAGCTGTGTGGCTGCCATGGGTTGGTGGGAACCAGGCTCGCCTAGGTTCAGTGTTACCAGTGTGGTCTCGTGTATGCACCTACAATCAGGGATCCTGCTTGTACTGTGCTGAAAAAGAGACCCCGCTGGTATGTGCTGAAAATCAGAATCCCTTAACATGTGCCAGGAGTCAGAGTTCCTCTGTGTCTGCACCAAGAATTAAGTATCAGAGTCTCTGTTGCTTCCTGGGGCCTTTTGCTGAGAATCAGTGTCCCTGTGTGTTCATGCACCAAGAATTGGAGTCACTGGCATTTAGTGTGAATGTACCAAGAGTCAGGGATCCCAGGCGCATGTGATAAGAAACAGAGCAAAGTCAGTGGTGCTCAGTGTTGCCTCCAGCCCAGAGAATCAGGGTCCTGGTCAGCTTGGGGGACTGGGTTGCACAGTAGAACTGTGTCAGCAGGCAGTTTTCTCCTCACTGCAGAAAACAGACTTCCGTGTGCGCTTGCCCAGAATCGAAGTCAGGTGGCACTGCCCCCCTCCATGGGCTTCTGGTTTGGTTACCCATTTGTGTTTCAGGGAACAGATTCCCAGTGTCCCCACACTCCCAGGGTCAAATTCCTGTAGTGGTGCTGGGGCCCATGTGAGGGGTGGGTCTATCAGTTACTGTGGTGTTGCCTGCAAGCCTGTAGGGAGGGAGAAGGGCTCTGTGACTCACAGAAATCTGTGGCTGAGATGTCTGGATTCTTGTTGTCTGTGGGTCTGCAGCTATGGTAGCAGGTCTCTGTCCCCAGTGGCTGCAGGGTCCTGCTTTGTGTCTGAGACCAGACTGGGTGGTGCTGAGGCCAGGATCCTAGTCTTAAGCAGCTTTATTTCTCAAGATGGTATGGTCTCTATGCCCACACTGGCTGCCCCCAAGTGTCTGCAATGTGCATGGGGTTCCACATCTAAGACTGCCTGGTTTGGCAGCCCTTTGGAAGACCTGCAGAATCTAAATGTCCCTAGTTCACACACACCCACACACAACCCCACACACAAACACCACACACATCCACACACTCCTCTATCACTTCCTAACTCTCTTACACTCTCTCCCTCCCTACCTTTCTGCTGGTTGACAGCTTCCATTCTTCCAGTGTTTAGTTTAGCATTAATTTCCTCCACAATTAAGACAAAACCTTTCTGAGTACTGTACCCAACCTTTCTGAATTAAAATATTTTCCAGCCCTGGCCAGTGTAGCTCAGTTGATTGAAGCATTGTCCAGTACACTGAAAGGTGGTGCATTTGATTCCTGGTCAGGGCACATATGCAGATTGTGGGTTCAAACCCTAGTCAGATTGCCAGGAGACAACTCATTGATGCTTCTCTCTCTCTCTCTCTCTCTCTCTCTCTCTCTCAAAATCAATAAAACAAAATTTAAAAAAGCATGTCCTCTGGTGAAGGAAAAAAATGTTTTCCACTCTGAATGGTGGGAGCAGGCACTACTTCTGCCCCAGTGTGATCATTGATGGTCGTTCCTTTTAATCCTTTTGGGAAATTATTTCCCTGACCTGGGGTAATTTCCTCATGTTTATCTACATGGAGAGAAGCATTTGCACATTACTGAAATGTCCTATTGTTCAGCTCTCTCTTTTTTTTGATATTCAGCACTGTGAATTTTAGCCGTCCTCCCTTTACTGGTCTCCCAACTCAGAGAAACCACAAGGTTCTGACTTTCTGTGCCATGGTCTAAAATATTTATCGAAGCAGTAAGCAGTAAGTGAAGCATCATTTTATTTTTTTCTCCTTCTCTCTGGAGAATTGTTTTGTGATGCCTATTATCCAATACCTGAAAACTATTGATTCATGTATTTTGTCCATTTCCTTTTTAGGTGTTTTGGGTGAGGATATAAATCTGGTCTCTCTTATTCTCTCTTGTCTAGAAGAAGTTTTATTCTTTCCACATATAACATTTAGTTGAATGGCTGAACTGTAGTTTTTTAAGCAGCCTTTGTTTTCCATAGTGGCTGCACCAGTCTGCATTCCCACCAGCAGTGTACTAGGGCTTCCTTTTCCCCACATCCTTTCCAGCACTTGCTGTTTATTGATATATTGATGGTAGCCATTTTGGCAGGTGTAAAATGACACCTCACTGTGGTTTTAATTTGCATTTCTCTGATGGAACTTTGATCACTTCACAGGTCTCTTGGCCATGTTTATGTCCTTTTTGGAGAACTGTCTATTTAGGTCCTTTTCCCATTTTTAAATTGGATTATTTTTCTTCCTTTTGTTAAGTTCCATGAGTTCTTTATATATTTTGTAAGTTGACCCCTTATCAGATATATCATTGATGAATATGGTCTCCCATATAGTGGGCTCCCTTTTCATATTGAGGATGGTTTCTTTTGCTGTGTAGAAGCTTTTTATTTTGATGTAGTCAAATTTATTTTCCCTTTATCCTAAGAGATGTATTGGCAAACCTACTGCTGTGAGAGATGTCTGAGATTTTGCTTCCTATTGTTTCTTCTAGAATTTTTATGGTTTCTCTACTGGAGTTTCCTCAAAATATTAAAAATGGAACTTCCATTTTACCCAGTGATCCCACTTGTCTTTATAGTACAAATATGGAAGGTCTCGGAAGAGTTGAAAATATAATTTGGGAATCATAAGAAAAATGACTCCAGAAGTACTATAATATTTAAAATAAACATTAAAAAGATTTTTAATAAAGCTTTCTTCCACCTAGGTCTGGCTTTAGGCCAAAGAGTAAAAAAGGAGCTCTCTTAACTACTATTCTGTGTAGCATATTCTCTTACTGTGCTGTTTATCTTTGTTAGAATCTGTCCACTAGATGACAAGTTCTAAAAGGCAGAGATTGTGTTAAGTGCTATATTCCCAATACCAGCATATTATAGGAGGTCAATAAATGCTTGATGAATAAAACAAACAAAAGAATTATACAGGAGAGGGGGGTAGATCTGAGGTTTTTAGACCCTTCAAAAGCTCATAAAACCCTTAGTTAGACTCAACATGTCCAAAACTGTACTCACTTTAAAAAATAGATATATTCTTATTGATTTCAGAGAGGAATGGAGAAGAATGGAGAGAGAGAAACATCAGTGATGAGAGAGAATCATTGAGCAGCTGCCTCCTGAACACCCCCCTTACTTGGGATCGAGCCCAAAACCCAGGTATGTGCTCTTACCAGGAATCGAACTGCCAGCCTTTCAGTGCACAGGATGACACACAATCAACTGAGGCATACTGGCCAAGGGACCATACTGATCACTCATTATTCTTAAAGTGATATTTTCTCTCCACCATTATGTGTAAGATTGTGGATCTGCCATTTATAGACTCTGACCTACCCTGGCTAAGGGGAAGAGGTATGACTCAGTCTGGGTCCCTAGATCCTCATCTCAGGATTAGAACATATGACTGAAATGACGCAAGGAAGAACAAGAAATGCTAGAAGATCCTTCACTCAGCTCCCGAGCTCTGACAGATGGTCAGCAAATCCTTGCTGTCTGGACCTCTGGATCCCTGGACCTGCTCTGACTCCTGTCTTTTCTGAGTCTGTCTTTGATAGATCTTTCTAATATGGTCCCATTTTGCTTGACTTGGCCAAAGTCAGATTTTGTGCTTGCAACCAAATAACCCAAATCTAATAATTCTGTCTCCCTCTACAATACTGTTTCTGGAAGCTTCCAGATCCCCCAGCCTGACCAAGAGCCCTCTGTCTTTTGCTCCCAAAGGCTTCAACTGGATGACAGAAATCTGACTGAAAAGAGTTTGGCCTGGGTTGGATTGAAACTTTTGTTTCACAGCTAGCAGGCTGTGAAATACCTTTATAGCCCTGATGCCGAGCACTGCCTCTGCTTTATAATTGGCATTGGAAAGTGACCTTTGCATTCCTTAGTTAAAAATAAATAGAAAATAAAATAAAGAAAGCATTTCATAGAATCAAGGAAACTGATGTTTACTTCTCCACCATTTTTTAAAATTAAATCTTTATTATTCAGATTATTACATTTGTTTCTCTTTTTTCCCCTCTATAGCTCCTCCACCCAGCTCCCACCCCTCCCTCTACCCTTACCTCCCTCCTGTTGACCTCATCCATAAGTGTATGATTTTTATCCAGTCACTCCCTGCACACCCCTTACTCCTTTCCCCTTGATAATTATAAGTCCACTCCCATTTTGTGCTCCTGATTCTAGTATATTCACCAATTTATTCTGTTGTTCAAATTTTAAATTCACTTAGTTTTTACATTCACTTGTTGATAGATATGTATTTGTTGTTCATAATTTTTTATCTTTTACCTTCTTCTTCCTCTTCTTAAAGAGTGCCTTTCAGCATTTCATATAATACTGGTTTAGAGTTGATGAACTCCATTAGCTTTTTCTTATCTGTGAAGCTCTAACTGTCCTTCAATTCTGAATGATAGCTTTGCTGGATAGAGTATTGTTGGTTGTAGGTTCTTGTTATTCATCACGTTGAATATTTCTTGCCACTCCCATCTGGCCTGCATCGTACCTGTTGAGAAATCAGCTGACAGTCATATGGGTGCTCCCTTGTAGGTAATGAACTGTTTTTCTCTTGCTGCTTTTAATATTCTCTTTGTCTTTTGCTCTTGGTATTTTCATTATGATGTGTCTTGGTGTAGTCCTCTTTGGATTCCTTTTATATGGGGGTTCTGTGCACTTCCTGGACTTGTAAGTCTATTTCTTTGACCAGATGTGGGAAGTTTTCAGTCATTATTTCTTTAAATAGGTTTTCAGTATTTTGTTCTCTCTTCTTCTGGCACCCCCACAATTCTGATGTTGGTATGCTTGAAGCTGTCCCAAAGGCTCCTTACATTATCTTCACATTTTTGGATTCTTTTCTCTTCTTGCTTTTCCAGTTGAGTGTTTTCTGATTCTTTATATTTCAAATTTTTGACTTGATTCTTGCCTTCCTCTAGTCTACTGTTAGGTCTCTGTATAATATTTTTTATTTCAGTCAGTAGTTTTGAAATTGTTGTGCGAGCCATCAGTGTAGGTGTTTACCTATGCCACCATATTGGATTCTCTCTCACTTCTTCACCATTTTAATGAACATCTTAAAAACATATACATTCTCTTCATTAAACAATGTAAAGTGAACACATTTAACTATTTCTTGATGACTCTGTGAGCACCTAAGGTTGTTCTGTGCTGGTGTGGGATGTGGCTCTCAGGATCTTCTCAAGTGTCTTCCCTTCTGCACCAAATGGTCCAAGAGCTGTTTTGTAGTTGGTTTGTCTATAGCTTCTCTCCCATCACCATTGTTACTTTTCAATATTTCTTTGATGCATTTATTAGGCAACAAACTTTTATTGAAAGCATGTTGTGTGCCAGGCACTGGGTTAGGTATTAGAAATACAAAAATATATGGCCACAGTTCTATTATCAAGAAAATCATAGTCTGGAGTTGGGGAGAGGGGATGTCAGACAACTGATCAGAAACCCAATATAGAGGTAGATGTATGTATGGGTGCTGGGGGTTGGTTGCTGGGTGTTGGGTAGGGGGCAGAGAAAGTTTTCTTGAGCTGAGCCTTGATGGAAAAATGGGAGTTACCCAGGTGAAGAACTTTCTGAATGTGCATCGGACATCTCTGTTAGGAAATGCCTAGCACCTTTCTTTCCTTTGGGAATGGCTGCTCTTTTTCTCTAATTCCATAGTTCTCTTGGGAGTTGCCACGTTTATGGAGTCCTCTTCCTTGCTTCTCAGACAATTTGTGTTATGGGTTGGTTGTTTGGAGCCCCAACCCCTGACCACAGTAATTGGTCAGTGGGTGTACTACCACACCGAGTCTCTGACAGTCCTCCCCTGAATTGTTTTGAATTGTCAGTGAAACATACCATCATAGGTAACAGCAGCAAGGAATTGACCGACATGTTTCTGGCCCCACGGGAAAAGCTTCCAGCAGGGAGATAGCAGGTTACTGAATGGAGACACAGATATTGATGAAGCGTCCTGGGGGTATCCAAACTCTAACTCCAAATGTTACTGACACCCAAATACACTCCCATTTTCTTTATAGCTAACTGGTCAACTCTTCTTTGAATTAAGTGATACATTTAGTACTTGCCAAGAAATTTTAAATTAGTTAGTAAACTAGAGGGCTGGTGCATTGGATTCATAAACTGGTTGAGGGCATGGCCTATGGAGATAGAACCGCTTCAGGAAAACAGCTCATTCCAGTCAGCTGAGTGGTGCTCCCACTGTGGGAGCACACTGACCACCAGGGGAAGCTCCTGCATTGAGCATTTTCCCCCTGATGGTCAGATCGCATCATAGCAACTAGTCAACTGGTCATTCTGGTCCTTCTGCCATTTGGTTGCTGGACTTTTATTACATAGGATACTCATTAAAAAATAACACAATTCCTCAGTAATAGCTTAAATTCTTCTCAGTCAGATTTCTGTCATCCACAACAAAAAAGTCCTACAAAGGCAGTGTCCTAATCTCTGGGGCACTTAGCCACCAGATGTCAATGAGAGCTGGAAGACAAGATAGTGGTGGCTCAAGGGAATTCCCTAACTTGATATCTTTTTACTGTTTTATAAACTTTACCTTTGATATGCCTGTATCCATTGCTAAAGAGTAAATGTGTAGTCAAGTAAATAAAAAGTGGACCTGCCAGATATCAGTGTGCTCTCACAAAAGAGACACCTCCTGGTCCCCAATGCCTTCTAAATTCACATTTCTTGTATAGCATTTTCATTTGTGCATCAGCCCATCCTTCATTTTGAACCCTGCTGTGCAGGTCACGGCAAGGTTTAAAAAATTAGATTTCTTCTGTGCATGCCCTTACCCATAATGCATACAGAAAAACCCATGGTGTGTGTGTGTGTGTGTGTATTTGTGTGTGAAAACTGCAATACAAATTCTATTATAATTAGTCCAGGGTTGCAATAAGGTCTAGTGAAGTATTGAAGTTAGAGCTTGTGCCAAGAATGTCCTGGTTCTGAATATACCTGGTGGTGGTCTGCTGTCTGCTATCTGCTGGAAGTCTATGCTGGTTTGACCCCTGTCAGAACCTTAGGGCAGGCACCACTGCAGCTGCTCTTGTCTAACTTCCTAATGCCTGGAGGACTTTGACTCTCAAAGTTGGAGCTCAGCCCTGAGTTGCTGATAAAGTTCACCAAATGTATTGACTTCAATCCTTGTGGTGGGAACAAAGTTCAGAATTATTTTCAACTAGTGGCCCAGTGCACAGATTTGTGCATATTGAAAGAAAATTAATTAGAATAAATATTTTAATATCACTATTCACCCTTTCTCCATAATAGAAGTGTCAACCAAATTCCCAATCAACAATGATAGATTGAAACACATGTGTGCCATTGGCACTAGTGAGAGCTTTATATGTATCATGCATGTGTGAGTCAACTCAGCCTTTTATATATATATAGGTAAACTTGCTTACTTAGACCTGCTTTTTGATGTAGCTAAACTTTTTCCAGCCCAGTGAAGCACCCCCCATCAACTTCTCTTTTAGGTAATTGTCAGCAACATAGCAGTAAATATCAACAGGAAGCAGATTATTATTGTAGATCATGTAGGGAGAACAAAGGGTAAAATATTTAACTGCAGCAGTGTTTGTCTATATTTTGCGCAATGAGAAAACCTGAAGTCATTTTCAATGTCCACCATTTCTTACCTCTCTTCAGTTGGGTCAAGTTTCTAAGTTTTTTATATCTCCATTTTCTGGCTAATAAAAAGAAAATAGAATTCCACCGAGTCTCCTATCTACCTGCCCCAGGACTTCTGTGAGGATCAAATGTGATGAGGCATCGGAAAACACTTCATAGACATTTGGTTTAAGTGTGAAATGTTTAAACCCAGTTGTGTTCCTGGGCTGAAGAAACTTGTAAGGAGGCTAGTTGTTGCTAAAGAGAGGAAGCTGAGTGTTGCTACATGATTTTAACTGCCCATCGCTGGATGGTAGATCTCTAGAAGTTTGTCACTTGGCATGATTGAAACCCTAAGCCCATTGAACAACAGCTCCCAATTTCCCCTCTCATCTCAACCCCAAGGCAGCCACTTCCAACATGAATGGTGCTTTAGGACTATTACATAACTCGGGAATTCTTCAAAAGAATATATCCATATTAGTGATGAAAATTTTTGTTGGTGTTTTGTTTTGAATTGCTTTGACTGAATAATTGTTTCCAGCATCTTTGAAAGCTTTCCAGGGATAAATAGCCCTGGAAAAAAATACTTTTTTGTTATCTGGTGTCTCTGTTATAAAACATAAATTTTAAGAGATATTTTTAATAAAAGAAAGATATAGAAAATGTAATTTATGCATTTTTGTGTATATATTGTATTCTTTATTCCTGTGTCTGGCCTCAAAGTATTCTACGTAATAGTTGGGGGGGAAGGGGACATTCTGGGGAAATTTTTCTGTTATATGCTTTATACCACAATTTTAAAATATATATATTTTATTGATTTTTTACAGAGAGGAAGGGAGAGAGATAGAGAGTCAGAAACATTGATCAGCCGCCTCCTGCACACCCCCCAATGGGGAAGTGCCCGCAACCAAGGTACCTGCCCTTGACCAGAATCGAACCCAGGACCTTTCAGTTAACAGGCTGACGTTCTATCCACTGAGCCAAACTGGTTTCAGCTATATCACAATTTTTAAAAAGAAGTCATGCTGGAAAATCAACTTAAGTGATAACTAAGGATTAGTACCCTGTTTATGCCATTTCAGATTGTCAGATATCATTGGAATTAATAATTTTTATTTAATTGTGTATGTTTTTAAGTTACCCTACTGAATATATTTTAAAAATACACATTACAGCATATCTCTGCCTATTTCTTATTTCAATAAACTGACAGTTAGTAGAATGATTTTGTAAAACAGGAATCATACTATCTAATAAAAGAGTAATATGCAAATTGACCATACCCCCGCTATACCCACAAGCCATGCTCACAGTGACCATTTCTGGGTTGGGCTGGGCTGTGGGCTGCATTTTGCACCATGGGGTCTCGGCAGTGTTGACTGCGATTTGGTGGGCTGTCACTCTGGGGTGGTGGCGTGGACTGTGTCCCACTTGGGGAAAGCCAAGTATTGCTTTTGGGCACCAGGTCTATAGTGCCAGTGCATGTCATGGCAGCTCTTGTGTTGAGCATCTGCCCACTGGTGGTCAGTGCATGTCATAGTGACCAGTTGAACAGTTGGAAACTTAGCATATTAGCCTTTTATACATATAGACTAGAGGCCTGGTGCATAAAAATTCATGTTCTGGATGGGGCGGTCCCTCAGCCTGGCATGCTCTCTCTCACATTCTGGAGCACTCAGGAGCTGGAGGTAACCCGACAATCAGGGGAAGGTGATGCCCCCATCACAACTCTGCTACTGAAGCCTCTGGTAACCCTGGTTACCTGAGCCTTGGGCAGCCCTGGGAAGCTAGGCAGCCACATCCCAGGCTTGCCTGTGTCTCAAGCCAGCCCTAGGTGGCTGGGGAGCTGAGAGTGGGTCCAGCTGCACTACTCGCCTGCCAACCCCCAAGCGGGGCTGAAAGGACTGAAAGACTCCGGTGGGGCTGAGGGGACTGGGTGCCGCCATCTTGTGGCTATGGGCGCCACCATCTTTGTGACAGTGTGATGGTCAATTTGCATATTCCCTCTTTATTAGGAGGAGAAGGAGGAGGAGGAGGAGGATAGAATATCAGCATTACCCTTGAACTTTGGTCTCTCATTCCAAACCTCTTAGAGTCACTAAAAGTGCAGGAAAGAGCAGATTTTTTGAGACACTTCCATTTCAGAGCACAGATGTCCAGTGCTCACATTCACCTAGACTGAAGTATGCCCCTGGGAGAGTTTTGTTCCTTTTCAGGTTCTTTATTGTGAAACATAGGAAGTCTCTTATTGTTTGGAAAAGTTTTATGGAAAGGCGCCTTAATGGAGAAAGTGAGGAATAACAGAGTCGTAGACCCAACATCATGCCCTCTATCTTCTCAGCACTGTTTCAGGTGCTCACCTGCTGAAAGAAATTTGGAGGCAAGGTCAGAGGGAAGATATTTCTATGAAGTAGCTTTAAATGTAGTCATTTCTCACTTCTCTGAGGTGAAAGAAGCCCGAGGGGAACATGGAAATCTCTGTGGTCTCAATAGCCTTCAGCTTGCTGAGCAGTGAAGAGGTTGAGTTGGAGGAAGGCTGCAGCCAGAGAAACAGGAGGGAAGCTTGGGGAATTCTCAAACAGAATCAGCTCCTAAATTAATAAAACATTGGGGCTAAGATAATGTGGACGAAAGGGGCCACATTGCCAACCTGACCAGCTTAGGGAAGGGTAGGTCTGCATGGTGGCCTGGAAAACTCAGAGGCTTAAAGTAACCACAAAGGGTGGTCTGAAATTAAAAATTTTTTAAAAGATGTATTTTTTATTGATTTCAGAGAAGAAGGGAAGAGAGAGAAATAGAAACATCAATTGATCAAATGAGAGAAAATCATTGATTAGGGATTGAGCATATGCCCTGACCAGGAATTGAACTGTGGCCTCCTGGCTCATAGGTCAGCGCTCAGCCACTGAGCCACCACAGTCAGGCTAAAACTTTTTTTTTTTAAACTAAAAGCAGTTTATGGTGAGTAGTCATGTCCCTCAGAAAGCATTTTTCCCTAACAAATGTTAATCTCCACTTTAACTACCCTGTCTTTTTGCCCCCAGGTTAACATGACTGATTAACATGTCCTTTCTCCAGACCCCTCAAAGCACAGGCATTGCTCTGCAGAGACCACAAATCCTCTCCTGGTTATTGAATTCATTGTTGACTGTTAACTATCTTGTACCCTCTTGAAGTATGGGTGTCTATCATTTTACTTTGTATCCAATCCCAAAGGTTGCCCTATCTGCTTTCTCCCGTCTCCCTAATCCATCACCAATGGATTTCATGTAACCCACTTAGTCTCCTCTTTAAAAAAAAAAAAAAATAAAAAAAAAATAAAAATATATATATATATATATATATATATATATATATATATATATATATATATTATTGTTTTTTTAGAGGAAGGGAAAGGGATAGAGAATTAGAAACCTCAATGAGAGAGAAACATCGATCAGCTGCCTTCTGCACACCCCCTGCTTGGGATGTGCCCACAAGGTACACGCCCTTGACTGGAATCAAACCTGGGACCTTTCAGTCCGCAGGCTGACACGCTACCCATTGAGCCAAACCGGTTTCGACTAGTCTCCTCTTGATTGTAATGTAAAAACAAGGTGCAAAACTGCCATTCTTAGAGTACTACATCAATCTATTGAGATTTTGCTTTCTATCTGTCAACAATTTGGCTGAAATAAAGTTACAAAAATTCTTCACAGATTTGAATGTTTCTTCCATTAACAATAATTTTTTAAAAATCTGGGGAAAGGCTCAATAATGAATGACCCACATGAAAGGAATCAGTAAAATAGGTTCTAGAAGTCTCTGCATCCTTAGCCTGTTTGGCTCAGTGGATAAAGTGCCAGCTAGCAGACTATAGAGTCCTGATTTGATTCTGTCAAGGGCATGGAGTTTCAGGCTCAATCCCTGTCCTGGTGAAGATGCATGCAGGAGGCAACCAATTAATGTGTCTTTAACATCAATTGAAGAACTCTCTCTGTCGTTTTCCTCCCTTCTACTCTCTCTAAAAATCAATGGAAAAATATTCTCCAGTGAGGATTAACAACAAAGTATCTGCAGAAGTTTTAAAGGAAGTGGTGCAAATAGTGTGAGCTGACCATCATGAGGAGCTGAATCAGATGTAATCAGCCTCAATGCAGCTCAGACTGGATGCCCGCTAGCTTTATATTTGTCAAATCTCAGTATGGCTCTGAGTGACAAATTCCTCTAACTTCCAAGGGAAAGGCTTAGAATTCTAAGCAAGCCATGAGAAAACCTGCAGAATATATTCTCACTGGAAGTAAAATATTTCAAAATTACTATTTAAATTAAATAAGGCATACCTCAGAGATATCATGGGTTCCATTCCAGACTACTGAAGTAAAGTAAATATCACAATGAAGTAAGTCACACAATTTTTTTTATTGCTCAATGCTTATAAAAATTTTATTTACACTATACTGTAGTCTATTGAGTGTGAAATAGCATGATTTCTCAAAAACAATGTATATACCTTAATTTAAAAAAGATTTTAACCACGAACACATTGGGGAGATGAGATATTTGGGAAACTCAAGGTGCTAGATCCCTAATTTAAAGAGGAACATTTCTCATGTTTGTTCATTCTAGTTTATTTTCATTTAAAATCTCTTAGGTTAAGTTTAAGCTTTTTAAAAGTTAGTTTTGGAAATTGAGACACATTACTAATACTATAGGAATTGGTGAGGCCTTGACTTAAAGCTTTCTTTACTGTGATTTCCTTTTGGGTGTATTTTGCTAAGTGAAATTTGTTAAAAAAATTTTTTTTGTTAACTAAACTTTTTTCTTAAAATAAAGACTTTTTCACAATGAAAAAAAAAAGATTTTAGTGCTCAAAAGTGCTAACCATCATCTGAATGATTACAATAGTAACATCAAAGATCACTGATCACCATAAGAAATATACTACTACCATTACTAAAGTTTGAAATATTGTGAGAATTACTAAAATGTGACACAGAGGCATGAAGTAGCAAATGCTGTTGGAAAAATGGTGCTAATAGACTTGCTTGAGGCCGGGTTGCTATAAAATTTTGATTTGTAAAAAATAAACAATATCAGCAAAGTGCAATAAAGTGAAATGTAATAAAGCAAGGTATGTCTGTGCCGGAAACCAAACATTGTCTCACTAATAGAAAGATGTGAACAGGAGACCAGAAGGTTGGTTAACCTTAATTGCTCTGAAAGGTCAGAGCTAATCACTCACTGTATAGTTGAAACATTGTTAGCTGAAGTAGCCTCCACCTGTTTGTTTCATGTGAATTCTGTTCTTGTAATTTCCTGCCTAAAGGCTATGTGTGTGTCCCAAAGTCTTAATAAAAGGGAGAAAAAGGCCAGAGCAAGAGGTAGTCCTTTCCACTAGAGGAAGGCTCCCGCCTGGCCCTTCAGTATCGCCAAATTAATATTTTTCTAGTCTCTCTTTTCATTTGCATGCTGCCTCCTTCAGAACCCGAACCCTGAACAGGAACCCTGAACCACGAGGGACGTGCAAAGAGATTCTTACATCTGGTGCCCAACGTGGGGTATAAAAAGGGTTTCTTGCCCACTTCTGGAACCTGACCACAGGACGTCTGGAGGAGAAGGTATTTTTCGCCTAAGAGTGAAGGAAGGAAAATCACCAAGGAAAATGGTGAAGGAAAATTCACCTAGGAAAAAGTGAGGGAAATTCAATGAATGCAAAGCCCACGGACTAACTGCAGAGTCGCAATCTGTAAGTAGGGTGGGAACGTCTTTTTCACCAGGCTAATGGGGAAGAATTAGGTCATAAATATAAAGTAAACTTTATTTATAGACTTTTGGTTTGCATGCTTAAATAATGTGGTTTCTTGTTCAAATTAAAATCTTAGTATTTGGAATCTAAAATCTATAATAAGTGAAACTCCACTTCTGAAACCGCCTCTGGTGTGGAGAAATTCAAAGGTGGCAGGAGAGGGCAAGGCTATCTGCTCTCCTGCAACGAGATTACTTAAAGTTTCGTTTAAAAATTATAGAAGAACTCGCAGGGAAATGCTAATCTTGGCCAAATTGGGGGCTAATTTTACTTCGGAAAGCGAAAAAGAAAGAAAAAACTTAAGATCTGTCTTTATCTTTTAAGCATGAAAAGAAATTCGGTCAGATCCGTTACTGATGCTTCCTCCCCGCTCCCAACACACACACAAGTAAGCAGGATGTGGGGGAAGGGAGAGACACGTGGCAATCCGATAGGAAAGTCCACTCTCACAGTATACTAATTTAAAGTCCTTCTCGCCATGAAAAATCTTAAAAATTTAGAGATGTGTCTGGAATTTCTGTACTTGTGAGGAGAGAAGTTTGGCTTAAAAAGAAATGCGCCCAATTGTCCACCTTTGTGTACATATTAGACAGGGTTTTAAGCTGGAATCTCTCCACAAAAGCTGCAGAAAAAGAAAAATCCAGAACTGGTCTTTATTTCTTAAGAAACCAAAAGGAGAATATTTTTTGTTATTAATCTAGGAACTGCTAAATATTTGACTTGCCAGCTTTAAAAGTTCAAGATTCAAATAAAATTGGGAGAAAATAAAATAAAATTTCTCTAATAGTTAGGAATTCAAAATGTGTTGTTTATTGGTCTAATTGAAAAAGGATTACTTCTGTGATTCCCAACTGAAAAACTTAAATATATAAAAAAAGTTTAAAATATAATTGCTATCTTAAGATAATTATAAATCTTTAAATCATATATGAATATATATATTTGATGGTTTTTTCCATGTTAAAATTTCAAGGCCTTAAAAGAGATGATTCTTGGAAAGCTCCATGGGCCCAGAGTAATACAAGAAAATTGTTCTCTCTTCTTAAAGGAAATCTTAAATTTAACCGATCTAATATACTTGAAATTGCATGGAAAGCATTCTCAAATAAAAATGAATAACTATATTTTAAATGTTATGAAGGTTTTGGTCTCTAAGAAGGGCAAAATGAAGTAACTATTTCTTAAAATTCCATCAGCAGAATTTAAAATAACAAAAAGCCTATAGCCATGTGTATTCTTAAGCTAGAAGTGGGGCAACATTTGTGGCTTGTGAATCAGACACAAACATTTAATAAATTTGCTTTGCTTTTTAAATGAAGATACCCACTTTAATTGCTTAAATCAAGATTTTCAGCTAAATGAAAAGCCAGTGTCTTTGTAAGCAATTTTATTAAGTATTCTAATAAAGTAACTAAGACCTTGTCTATACAAAAAAGAAATTGATAGCCAGTTTGAAATTGAATTGCCATGAACTAGAACAAAGAATATCCTTACATGATGTTATTCTACAATGTCATTATAATTTTTTTATAAATATCCCAAACAAATTTACAATCTAATTCTTTGAATGTTTGGTAGCAATTTTAAAAAGATCATGAAAGGAATTAAGGCAGTGAGAAGGGACTTGAGCATTCTATATTGGCTATTCTTGCTCTTTTTGCCAAGAGAGACAGCTGTTGCCTGAGCTTTCTGTTCATGCTGAGGTTGAAGCCTCGTGTTGGCTGGTACCATGAATCTGTCTCTCACCCAGTGGTGTGAGCTGGGCCCTTCCTGGAGAAGAAACCTGAGTTTCCCAAGATATGTGATTAGTGCTGGGACCTCTCCAGCAGGCGAGGGAATCCCAAGGCAGGTACTGAGCATGGAGGCCATGAGGGCATTGGCTACCAAAGAGATAGAACTAAACCTCACATCAACCTGCTTGGCCCCAGAAGATGGCTGGTTAGCCAGAGACGGGTAAGATTCCTCAGGGAAGGAACAACCTAAGACAGGCACAGTCGCAGAGGGGTTATCAGGAGAAAACTTGGGGATCAACAGAGGTGAGGCACAACCCCCTCCCCCAACATTGCAGGGGCTTGAACCTTCGCCCCTTCGGAGGGAGGTCTCCTGCCCCATGGCTGCTTCACTTCCCACGGCCAGCTCAGTTGGGGACACAGATGACAGATAAAGATTTGGTACAGCTCAGATGGGGACCCAGCAACAGACAGAGACTTGGCCGACAGCTGCTCTATATTCTAAATCTAGCCTAACACCAGGAATGCTCAGGGCCTACTCAAGAATGCAAATAATTCTTTCCACTAATATTTACAGGGTAAAACTAAGATTGTTGTTAGAATATTAAATTTGACAATAAAATAGTAGTCAATTTTTTAAATTAATTTAAATTGGCTAATTGAAATAAGTGAATATTTAAGAAAATTTAATTGTATTGGAAAAAAGTTGTTCCTAAAGTATTAAATAAAATTTCTATTGGTAGTTCATCACATGGTAAAATTGCTTAACATGCAATAAACCTAAAGCAGTCATATTTTTGTGCAAAAAAATTTCCAAAAGCCTCCTAATAATTAAATAAAAAAGGGGGGGGGATAGTACAGTAATATTATGTAAGGAAAAGTATCCTATAAGCAAATTACATCTAGAAAATTTTTTTTTTTACTTAACAGCAAGTTACCCATGAAAAACATACATAGTATCAAAATAAGCCAAAGGAAAATCATTTGGGCAAAAAATAAAAAGAATCCCAAGTCAAATTTACAGAAAAAATTCCTTTAGTAACTTTTGGTGGAGAATATGTTTGTATATTTTCAGAAAAACAAGGCCATGTGAATTCCTACAACAGAAAATGCTCCAGCTATGAAGACAAGAGGAGAAACGGTCCAGAGATGGAAGATACTGACGACGCCTTGCCATACTAGCAGTCAGCAACTGTGCATCAATGCAGGTTGCCCAGGACCAAACCAGAGAGGGTCAGACCTGCATTGCCACCATTTGTCCACCATCCAGAACTGAAATATCATTGCTAACATGTACACTCCAAAAACTCATGTTAAATATTTCAACTGGGACTCAAAGGACTGTTGGCCCAGAATGAAACTTACTACAGAATTATTCATTTATCTCTTAGCATAGCCATTGTTGCTTGTCTTATTTTTTATTCTTATATGTTTATTTCTAGTCTGCAGATGCAAGATTTTTTAGAGGAAAGAAAAGGAAGGAGATGCCGGAAACCAAACATTGTCTCACTAATAGAAAGATGTGAACAGGAGACCAGAAGGTTGGTCAACCTTAATTGCTCTGAAAGGTCAGAGCTAATCACTCACTGTTTAGTTGAAACATTGTTAGCTGAAGCAGCCTCTACCTGTTTGTTTCATGTTAATTTCTGTTCTTATAATTTCCTGCCTAAAGGCTATGGGTGTATCCCAAAGTCTTAATAAAAGGGAGAAAAAGGCCAGAGCAAGGAGAGTCCTTTCCACTAGAGGAAGGCTCCTGCCTGGCCCCCCAATATCGCCAAATTAATACTTTTCTAGTCTCCTTTTCATTTGCATGCTGCCTCCTCCAGAACCCAAACCCTGAACAGGAACCCTGAACCACGCGGGACGTGGAAAGAGGTTCCCACATGTCTGTATGGGCTTAGCTCATGCAAAACTGAGACTATGCAATGAAATGGCAGGTAGAGGGTGGTAGCAAAGTAGGAATGAGATATAAGGTCAGAGGTGGGACGCTTCAGCTGATGAGCCTTACATCCCTGCTCAGTACACAACCGCTGTGCCTCCCCAGGGTTTGTCTGTTAAGAACAGCAGGCTGAAAGGGTTATTGTGCAGCATTCCTCAGACTAGAATTAAATTAGAGAGTCTGGAAAAGGGGGCTTTGTCCTTATTTACCCCTTGGTGACTGCCAGCCTGGTCAACCCAGAGGCCTGTGGCACTGCCACAGATCACGTGGGAGATGTTATTGAGGGACCAGAGCTCACATCTTCTGAGCAAGGGGCTGAGATAGTAACTGTGGGGACCCTGGATCCCCAAATCCTTGGACCAGTAGCCAACTCAGGCTTTTAGGAGAGTTACAAAGGGAGGAGTGGACACCCAAGCAAAATCTCTGTTTATAACTGTGGGTTTGAGCCCTGGCTGGGTGAGGAGCCCTGGCCCTGGATCTGTGGGCCCAATAGATAATTTGAGAATCTCAGTCAACAACTCAACAAATTGGGTTTTGGTGAGTCAGCCCTTTAGTGAATTGGCCGTTTGGTGAATTAGTTTTTGAAGAATTGAGTTTTGGAGAAATGCATAGGACCTTCAAGGGCTTGTCTCACAGCCTCAGACACAGGTTGGAAAGTCTAAACAGAAAGAAGCTCTGTTTAGCTTCTTGGTTGAGGTGGCGCTTAAAAGGGCTATGTTGTAAGTGGCAGAATTTCCCTGAGCCTCTGTGGCCCAGAGCTGGGCTCATGAAAGAGCTAGAAGATAGAAGGTGGAGGGCAGTGGCAAAGTGTGCATTAAAGAAGTGCCTCAGGGAATGACATGAAGGGAGGAGTTGAGAACAAGAAGAGAAGCAAGGACTATTTTGAACTGCTAGTGGGTGTGAGACATCAAACCAGAACCTACTGTGGCTTTCTCCTTTTCTCTTCTGTAAAATAATGGGGGTGGGTTTAAATATCTTTACATTCTCTTTTTTGTTTAAATATCTTTATTAAAGTATAATTGACTGTTTTAACCAAATTACATTGAGTGAGGTTATGGGGAAACAAGAGGCAAATCAAGGAAAAGAAATCAGAAATAATTTTACTATTTTGTTATTCTTACAGCTCCCTAAGAACACAGAGTCACACGGGGAACCATTAGGGTGGTCAGAAGTCAGAGGGAGAGGAGCAAGAGCACTTCATTGTGCTTTCTATAAGATAGAATTTATTGTATTTATTGTTTTTTTTAAATTTTAATAAATCTTTATTGTTCAGATTATTACAATTGTTCCTCTGCCCCCTCCCCGCCATAGTTCCCCTCCACCTGGCTCCCACTCTACCCACTGCCCTTGCCTCTTTCACTCTTGTCCTCATCCATAGGTGTATGATTTTTGTGCAGTCTCTCCCTGCACCACCCCTCACCTCTACCCCCCTGAGAATTATCAGTCCACTCCCTTTCTATGCTCCTAATTCTATTATATTCACCAGTTTATTCTCATCTTCAGATTTTCAATTCACTTGATTTTTAGATTCACTTGTTGATAGATATATATTTGTTGTTCATAATTTTTTACCTTTACCATTTTCTTCTTCTTCCTCTTCTTAAAGAATACCTTTCAGCATTTCATATAATACTGCTTTGATGTTGATGAACTTCTTTAGTTTTTTCTTATCTGTGAAGCTCTTTATCTGCCCTTCAATTCTGAATGATAGCTTTGCTGGGTAGAGTAATCTTGGTTGTAGTATTTGTTATTCATCACTTTGAATATTTCTTGCTACTTCCCTCTGGCCTACATAGTTTCTTGAGAAATTGTCTGACAATCATATGGGTGCTCCTTTGTAGGTAATGAACTGTTTTTCTCTTGCTGCTTTTAATATTCTCCTTTTGTCTTTTGCTCTTGGTATTTTAATTATGATGTGTCTTGGTGTGGTCCTCTTTGGATTCCTTTTATATGGGGTTTTGTGCATTTCCTGACTTACCAGTCTATTTCTTTCACCAGGTGGGGGAAGTTTTCTGTCATTATTTCTTCAAATAGGTTTTCAGTATCTTACTCTCTCTCTTCTTCTGGCACCCCCATAATTCTGATTTTGATGTGCTTGAAGTTGTCCCAGAGGCTCCTTACACTATCTTCACATTTTTTTAAAATTCTTTTTGCTTTTTGCTTTTTCCTGTGGAGTGTTTTTTGCTTCTTTGTATTTCAAATCTTTGACTTGATTCTTGCATTCCTCTAGTCTGCTGTTAGGTTTCTGTATATTTTTTATTTCAGTCAGTGTATGTTTAATTTCTAGTTGGTCCTTTTTCATCTCCTCTTGGGTCTCTCTAAATTTATTCTTTTTTTTCTAGGAAATTCTTAGAAAACCTTATAACCGTGGTTTTGAACTTTATATCCAGTCATTTGTTTTTCTCCATTTCTTTCATTTGTGATCTGTTCTTTTGTCTTTGCATATTTTGCTGCTTCCTTGAGATGGTAGAGTAGCTTTGTGTGCTAGGTGTCCTATGTGGCCCAGTAGCTCTGCCTCTCTAGTTACCTGAGGTGGACACTCTTGGAACACCCCTTTGTGAACTGTGTGTACAGTCTTGTTTTAGTTAATTCTTGATTGTTGTTGGTATCACTGAGGGGAATTGACCTCCAAGCCAATTGATTGTGAGGATCAGCTGTATCTGTGCATGCACTCTCGCCTCCAGACCACTGCGTTTCGAGCGAATGCACGAGCCTCCAGACCGCTGCCTTTCCAGTTCCCCTGAGTTTCTGTGTGCTCTGGAGATCTGTATGAGTCTGGGTCCCCAGGGTCTCACCTGAAACTGGGGTTCAGTGTAGTTGGATCTGGATTTCAGTGCTGTTGTGAGGTTCTGTTTTCCTCCCACTCAGCTTTTTAGAGTTCCTCTAAGTCTTCTTGAGGCCCTCTCTTTACTTCTAGTTGTAGAATATTCAATTAGCCAGCTTTCCTGTGGTTCTGGATGGTGTCTGTTTTGTCTTTTAGCTGTAGTTTATTGTATTGTATTGTACTAGAGGCCCAGTGCATGAATTCATGTACCCTGAAAGAAACTGTAGGCTGTGAGGCTACAATGAGCATGGCTGGGGGGTGGGGAGAGGGAAGGGCCTTGGGCCCTCCTCCACACATTCACCCAGCCCCTCTCACCATGGCCCCTGGTCCCTGTCTGAAGGGAGCCCTGTTCCCACTGCCGCCATTCCCATGCACTGATGGTGCTGGCCCCGCTTGCACCTGCTGATGGTGCAGAGTGATTTGGGTCAGCACCAGCAGCCAGTGCATGCAGGGCCAGCCCTGACAATGGGTACAAGTGGCGGCTGCTGTCCCAATCACCCTTCAGGAGCAGGGGGAGGTGGAGAAGCCCTGAGGGGCAATTTGGGCTGGCAGCACCGAGTTATTGGAGCCAGCATCAGGCACTGGCAGCAGTTTTGGATGGGACTGTGGTGCATGGGAGCAAATAATTTTCAGTAGCCACCAGAGGCTCATTCCAATAACAGCGACCATTGCCCCGCTTGGTCTGGCACCCCTGCTCATCTGCTTCACCATCCCACCTCAGCTGGCATCCGCATGTTCCGCAAGCACCCCTGGGTAATCAGCACATGTCATAGTGACCAGTTGTTCAGTTGTTTGGTTGTTTGGTTGTTATACTGTTCAGTCTACTTGCTTATTAGGGTTTTATATATATAGATTATATTATACTAGAGGCGTAGCACGTGATTAAATTGTGCAGATAGGGTCCCTAGACCTAGCCTTCTGCAATCAGGGCCATTTTCTGCCCATTCACCAGTCCCCAGGCCAAATGCTGCCTCCACCATTGGACTATCAGGCAAATTAGGATCACCAGCTCTCCCCGGCTGCTCTGGGGGTCAGGCTTGTGGGAAAATGGGTGCCGGAGACTTAACCTCCATGCATGTGCACTGGGCCAGCAACTTATGTAACATGTTGCCCACTTGAGGTTGCTCACATGGGCGCTGCCACTGCTGCTGCCACTGCTGCTGGGACTTGAGGTGCTGATAGAGGTTGTGGTGTGTACCTGCGACCTATGTGGGCATGAGCGGCCCTATGTGGGCAGTGTGTTCCATCAGCAGCTGGCCTGGTGCATGGACATGGAGGTAAAGTTGCTGACGACTGCTTTCCCACAGGCCTGACCTCCTGAGCAGCTGGGAATGAACTGGTGATCCCAAAGGCCTGACAGCCAGCCCAGTCCTCCTGCCACTCACCCCAATTTCCCCATTTACCATCATGATCCATCGGAGCCTGTGGGCAGGAGGAAGGGGCCAAGAGGTCAGCAGTTCAGCCCATGGCCAGCTGCCAGTTCCCAGTCCAGCCTTGCTCCTGCTCACAAGTTGGGGATGAGAGATTGAGAAGTGGTCAATGCCACCTCATGGAGACTGTTCATTTGGTTGTTTTGGTTGTGATGCCTCTTGGCCTTTATTATTATGATTAGAGGCCCAGTAAATGAAATTCATGCACAGGGTTGGGGGTGTCCTTCAGCCCAGCCTGCTCCTTCTCCAATCTTGAATCCCTTAAGGGATGTCCGACTGCTTTTTCTTGTCTGGGAAGCTCATTATCTCTACTGCAGTTTTAAATGATAACATTGATGGGTAGAGAGGTTTTGGTTGTAGGTCCATGCTTTTCATCACTTTAAATATTTTGTGCAAACCTTGTTTTTCAGAGTTTCTGTTGAGAAATCTGTTTTATGGAACTGTTTTATGGGAGCTCCCTTGCAGGTAACTATCTCTTGCTGCTTTTAAGATTCTTTCTTTGTCTGTAATCTTTGGCATTTTAATTGTGTTTTAGTTTGGTCCCTTTGGGTTCTTCTTACTTGGAACTCTCTGCACTTCTTAGACTTCTATGTCTATTTGGTTCTCTGGATTAGGGGGAATTTCAGGCAATACTTATTTAATTTTGTTAATCCTCATCTGAACATATTTTTCCATTAATTTTTAGAGAGAGTGCAAGATAGAGGGAAAGAGAGAGAGAAACATCCATGTAAAAGAAACACATTGATTGGTTGTCTCCTGTATGAGCCCTGACCAGGGCCTGGGCCAAAGAGGAGCATGCAAACAAGGTATGTGCCCTTTATTGGAATTGAACCTGGTACCTTTTGGCCCAGAGGCCAACACTCTGTCCACTGAGCCAGACTGGTAAGAGCCAGGAAATATTCAGATAGGTTCAGAGTTCCTTGCTCTTTTCTTTTTCTGGCACCCCTATGATGTGCTTGATGGTGCCCCAGAGATCCATGAAATTTTTCTTATTTATTTATTTATTTATTTATTTATTTATTTACTTACTTAGTTACTTAGTTACTTATTTATTTATTTACATACTTACTTAATTTGGTGCTCTGATTGGGTGTTTTTTGCCAATTTGTCTTTTATTTATTTATTTCTTAATCCTCACTCAAGGACATTTTTTCATTGATTTTTAGAAAGAGACAGGGAGAGAGAAAAGGAGAGACACAGAGAAAGAAACATCAATATGAGAAAGACATATGGACTGATATCCTCCTGCAGGTATCCTGACCAAGTCCAGGTATTAAGACTGCAACTGAGGTACATGTTCTTGACCAGAACTGAACCTAGGACACTATGTCCACTGGGAAAAACCAGCTAGGGTACTATCTTGTCTTTTAAATCACTGATTTGATCCTCTGCTTCATCTAATCTGTTGTTGATTCATTCCAGTGTATTCTTTACTTCAGTTATTGTATTTTTTATTTCTGACTGGTCCTTTTTATGTTTTCTATTTCTTTAAAAAAAATCTTTACCTGGAAAATCCAAGATGGTGGCATAGGTAAACACCTACACTGCTGCCTCACACAACAATTTCAAAACTACAACTAAAAGACAGAACGGACATCATCCAGAACCACAGGAAAGCTGGCTGAGTGGAAGTTCTACAGCTAGAAGGAAAGAAAGGGGCTCACGGAGACCCAGAGGAGCTGCAAAAAGCTGAGGTACGGAGACGCGCACATGAAGAGAGCAGGTGCAGAGTACCTGGCTGGCTTTCTCTGGTGGGAGGGGAAACGGAGACTCCCAACGGCATTGAGCCCCTTATCTTACAATACTAAACCCCAGATCCAGCCAAAACTCACAGAGGGAAGTTTGGACTGTGAAAAGGGAGAGGTACACGGAAATTTAGGGGAGTCGCAAAAGATCAGAGGACTGGTGGTGGCGCACACGGCACTGTGTGGAGGTCAGATTGCTGATTGTGCCTTTGGCTTTCGCAAGTGGGCAGGAGACAGACCCTCCCAACTGTGCCACTTCTGACTCCACTAAGCCCCTGTTTCGGCGAAACCCTGGAGACCTAGACTCGTGTGGTCTTGGTGCGCAGGGTAGCCGGAGGGGCAGCTCGCACACAAGGAATGCTCCAGCGATTACCCAGTCACGTGAGACTCAGGGGCCGTGGAGGGCAGGGCCGACTGGAAGGCAAGGCGGTCCATTAAGCCCTGAGTCTCCACCCATCCCAAGCTCAACAGAGGCTTCTTCGGTTTTGCAAGTCTGGTATCATAAGGCTGAATTCAACACAGAAGTTTTCCCGGCATAGTGAAAATGCCAAGACAAGGGAAGGGATCATAAACAAAAGAAATGGAGGGAAAAAAACGACTGGATATAGAGTTCAAAACCACGCTTATAAGGTTTTTCAAGAATATGCTAGAAAAGTTGGATAAATTTAGCGAGACCCAAGAGGAGATAAAAAAGAACGAACTAGAGTCACTGACTGAAATAAAAAATATTATACAGAGTCCTAACAGCAGACTAGAGAAAGGCAAGAACCAAGTAAAAAATTTGAAATATAAAGAAGCAAAAAACACTCAACTGGAAAAGCAAGAAGAGAATACCAAGAGCAAAAGACAAAGAGAGAATATTAAAAGGTAAAAGCCAAAAAATTATGAACAACAAATACATATCTATCAACAAGTGAATCTAAAAATTAAGTGAATTAAAAATTTGATCAACAGAATAAACTGGTGAATATAATAGAATCAGGAGCACAG
>PVJN01028960.1:0-26803 GCA_004026805.1 Lasiurus borealis | reverse complement strand
GGGCAACGAGCTCTCGCCTTTGGCATTCGCTACCCTTTCCCGTCACCGGAAGCAGATGGCTTGACGGATTATTGGAATGGTCTGCTGAAGATGGTGCCTTACAGCCAGGTGCTGTAAACCAGCAGCCAATATCCGGTGCCATCTTCCCTGTAGCCAGAACTCATGGGCTTGGGAACCAAGAGAAGTGAGAGTGGCTGGGCGCCATCCCCATCTTGAGGCCCTTCCTCTGAGAAGGAATGGTCTACCAGAAGACAGAGATCCACTAAGCGGGAGTTGACCCTCCTTCCGGGCCATTTCAGACCCCTCATGCCACCGGACTGATAAAGAGTGTTGGCCGTGATCACTGTACCGACTAGGGTAATGGATCCAGTGAATGTATCAGGCCAACTTCTGAAATGACTGGAATAGATCCATACCCAACTGAAACAAATGTCTAAACACACCGAAGCCATCCATGTGCCTCCAAAGGACGTGGTTTGATGTGCATGTATCATCGACGACTTCACCAGAGAAGCAGAAGGCTGATACTTACCCAAGCGTCCGTAGGTCCATACCTCAGCCCCTCTCTCCTAAGGGAAGTATCTGCCACAGCATTCTCTCAGCCTGGCACACATTTCTTTTCCATGTGCCAGGCTTCCGCGCCATGCCTGTATTGTGCTCTTCATATTCTATATAATCTTTATTCACAGCCGCAGCGGGCTTTGATGACTGGCCCATAAAGTAAACACGGTGCCAAAAACACACAGGCTTTCGCCAAGGCTAAAAACAAGTGCCAGAAAGTCTTGTCTGGGGAAGAAGGCAATGTTTTCTTCCTGTTGGCACCGATGTCCTGCTGCTCTTTATTGCAGGGTACTTCATGCCCCAGGATTCTGCAGCCACGTGGCACGGACTCGGCCTCAGTGAGAACGATCACTAGATCCCTTGGCCTGCTGAGCTTTGGTCTCTGGACACGGTATGACTGAGACTCAGTGGTGTGAAGGTCGCGGGGTCAGGAGAGGTGACGCAGGATGAATGAGACAGGGAGCATGGTCGTCTGGAAGCTGGGTGCTTGTCCATCAGGGAGACAGGTGGCTGGGCAGGTGGTGGCCTGGACAGGTGGCTGGACAGGTGCTTTGGGTGAGGGTCTACAGCGACATCCAGGGAACCTGCGAAGCTGCCTCAGGAACCGAGGGCAAAGGAAACAGGTGAAATTGCTAGGAAATGTCTGTCTCTCGTCATGAACCCCACAAGGATGTGCGGGCACTTACCATGGACCTTCTTTGTCACCCTCATGGGACTCGATGGTGGAGGCTGGGGACTAGGAACCAATGGAGACTGGGTGTGCCCTGAGGAATGAAGTTCTTTTTTCTTTCTTTTTGAAAAAAATATATTTTATTGATTTTTCACAGAGAGGAAGGGAGAGAGATAGAGAGTTAGAAACATCAATGAGAGAGAAACATTGATCAGCTGCCTCTTGCACACCCCGTACTGGGGATGTGCCTGCAACTAAGGTACGTGCCCTTGACCTGAATCGAACCTGGGACCCTTTAGTCCGCAGGCTGAAGTTCTATCCACGGAGCCAAACCGGTTTCGGCAGTAACGAAGTTCTTTGTCTTCGAGCAGGATCTCATGTCTCTGGGCAGCATCCCTCAAATACTAACAGAGTGGCTCCCTCACTTCTGAGTGAAACCCCAAACCCTTCCCCATTCTTAACACACAGGTGAGAAGTGCATCTCTAGTAACTACGACACGTGCTAACCTTTGAAACTAGCAGGAAGCCAATCCCAACTCCATTGTTATAAAATTAAATTCTAGCCTGTTTTGAAATATTGATTGGCTGGCTCTTACAATCTGGAAAGAAAACTACTCATATCCTCATCTAATCCCCAAAGTCCAGGTTCAAATACATTATCTGGGCAATGGTGCGGCCCAATGGCCAGATACAGATTCCTTGAGACCTGGGATGGGATGCGGGCCTTGAGCCTAATTTTCCTCAAATATAAAACAGGGACAGCAATACCGGACTTTTGAATATTGATTCATGGGTCAAGTAAGAACATAGGTGGTACCCGGAGAGGTGCTGTTGGCCACTCACGAAACCGGTTCTCTGCTCCTCTCCGCCCACTCCCGTGGCACACGCGGTCTTAGAAATGCTTTAGTTAGCTTTTGCAGAGCCTCTGCACATGTTTCTGCTCAAACCAGTGACATTCAGCGTTAAATCTGCCCTTTAGAGAACGTTCGAGGAGATTCAGCCATTAATTGGTTTCCATATTTCTCCCTCAAGAGTTCAGCTCCTTACAGCCTTCCGCGTCCCCGTCTCTGTTTTAACCCACCGCCTGTTAAAACCTGATGCTCTCCGTGTAGTAAGTGCCATTTGCAAGCACTTAACATTTGCAAAGAGCGTTCTCATCCATTATTCCCGGTGAGCCTCCCACCCGCACCGTGTTCTACACGCGGTGATGTCATCGTCGCCCAGGCCGCAGGCCACTCCACGGAAATGTGGGCTGCCACCAAGGTTGCACCTTACCCAAGTCCCCGGTGAATGGCGGAGCTGGGACACCAACCCTGGTGCTCTGGCTTTGGGTCCCAGCCCTCCCAGATGGCTTAACTGCTGCCTTCTCCCCGCTTCTCCCTCCCCGTCCCAGCCTTGCCTCTCTGTGGGCTGGTTTCTCTGAGGTCTCTTTGACAGCGTTTTCTCAGTGACCCCGAGTCCTAACCAGGGCGCTGTCAATTTCCAATGGCAGGAACCCCGTTTTAAAAAGATACATTGGGCCAAAACTGGTGTGGCTCAGTGGAGAGAGCATCAGCCTGAGGACTGAAAGGTCCCAGGTTCGATTCCGGTCAAGGGCATGTATCTTGGTTGCGGACACATCCCCAGTGGGGGGCGTGCAGGAGGCGGCTGATCGATGTCTCTCTCTCATCGATGTTTCTAACTCTCTATCCCTCTCCCTTCCTCTCCGTAAAAAATCAATGAAATATATTAAAAAACATTTAAAATGATATATTGGTCTGCGTCAGAGAAGGACGGGGAATGAGCGGTGCCGGGCACTGCTGGGTCTGGGGCTCGGAGATGTCATTAGGTTACTTCTCAGCCCCCCTCTCTCTGGTTTGGGACCCCCTTCATTTCCTGCAGACGCGTTTCACTTTCACGGGAGCAAGTATGGGAGGCAATAGCTCCCATGTATGTGTCCTCCTCCTGCTGTGGACCTTAAGGGGCAAGCGGAGGGAATAATACACTGGGTTAGATCCGTGGCCACACTATAGACACCGTGTTCTGTGGTGAACGTGTAAGGCTGGGGAACTGGAGTACCTCCTGGTCCGTTATGACACTGTGACCTTGGACACGGCATTTCACTCCTCAGGACCTCAATCTCCTCACCTGTGAACTGGGGTAATGGGTGGGGTTGACTGGAAAGCGGGGCTCACCTGGGCTGTGGGACATCACTGACGCGTGGTTTGCGCAGAAAACACACTGAGGGGGGGATGGGGAGCACGTGACCCACCTGTGAAGAGGGCATTGGGTGTCTCACAGCTTCTCCCAGGTCCTGTGGCCCCTACGAACGACCACACAGACTTAAACAACAAAGCAGACGAACCTCACCTGAAGCTGAGAAACTGAAGCCACGTGTGGGCACCAACTCACCTCGAATGCGGGGGCCGGCAACGCCCGCCCCTGCCAGGCCGGCAGCCAGGCTGTGCTGCAGACAGCAGCCCCAGGAACTGGCTCCGTGGTCCCCGGGCCCGTGTGCCAGCCGAGACCACGTGGGCTCGGGCTCCTGGCTGCCTCTTTCACCGCAGCATGACCTGCCTCTGCCTGTCTCCTTGGAGCCGGACCCCCACCTCGAGTCAGCTCTTGGGGGGGCCAGGGGTGGGGTGTGGCCGCTCACTGGAGCCAGACTTCCAGCCGGAGCGGCCCAGCTCTCACTGAACCAGCTGACGATCTGAAAGGCAGAACCCAGAAAAGCGCAGGAACGGGGACACTGAGGCGGCACCTGCTCCAGGGCGCTCAGGTCCCGGACAGGGAGGGAAGCTGGTCGCCTCTCCAGCAGCCGTGGCGACAGGAGGGGAAGCAGAGCCCGGAATGCAGTCGGTGCCACAGCCTGGCTTTCGCCAGGAACACCGAACGCTGCTCGGGGCCTGGTGATCACCGGTGCTCGGCAGAGCGGCGCCTGTGTCTGCAGGAATCAGGACTTAGAGATCCACGTGCTAAGAGCAGCGCCTGCGTTATCTGTGCCTTCACGCAGGCGGCTTCCCAGACACACAGCGGGCAGGCTGCACAGCCGCTGGGGCGGCGGCTGGCATATTTATGGGGTGTTTACTACGCCGTAACCTCATCTGTGGGATGGATGTTCTTTCTCTGGACTGGGGTCCTCTAAGAATCACTTGCCTTTGCGCCTTCTGCTCCCAGAGGGACCGGCACCCATGGAAATGGGTGGATCTGCTCAACCTCTTCATGTGGCAGTGACTCAAAGTCAAAATTAATAATGGGAAAAATCTGTTTACTTTAAAAAAAATACTGTTTAAATCAACTGTTATTGATTTCAGAGTTAGGAACATCCATGAGAGAGAATCATGGATAGGCTGCCTCTTGCACGCCCCCTATTGGGGATTGAGCCAGAAACCAGGGGGCCTGTGCCCTGACCAGGAATCAAACCAGCGACCTCCTGGTTCCTGGATTGACACTCACCCACTGAGCCACACCAGCCGGGCCTGACTCCCTTTTATCCTCTGAGTGGAGTGTTCTAGTTTTTGTAGGGCCTGACTGGCTAAGACAAATCTCTTCTTAGGAGTTCACATTTGCACATAAACACACAAACACACATGCACATACACAACCCCCTTAGATACACACAAACACACAAGCATACAGACAACACAACACACACACACACACAGGCATAGACGCACCAACAAACACAGTGTTGACATATTTGATTTTCAGGTAAACACGGAGGAATTCTATGACACCAGTGACTCTTACACATGGCATCCCGCCCTCTCAGGGATTAACACTACACCATTCAATTTCAACCCGGCGACATCTTTAACTGCCTCTCTGGAAGGTCCTGTCACCGTGTCCCTGCAGCGTATAAATATGATCGGTGGACTTACGTGACCTCCCCACTCTGTTCTCAGACAGAGGCCGGGATGACACAAGCTGTGCTCAGCCCTTCTGTTCCAGGCGACAGGGCAAGGCCATAAAGAACCTGGCTGCTTCTCCACCTGTCCCCACCCCTCCCACCCCGGGCTCCCTGTGACATAAATTGCAGCGATGCTCCGAGTGTCGCCAGATGAGTAATGGCAAGAGCGTTGGCATCTGCGAGGAGAGTGCAGACGGAGGGAGAAATCTACTGCCCCTCCCAGCAATCTCCTTGCTCCTGCCCGGTGCATCCACTGATGATCAGAAACTCCGCTCTGTCTTTACAAACGGGGAGCGTGCGGTTTATGTGTAGACACAGCAAAGATTAATGAGTCAAAGCTAATTGTTGCCCCAAATGAGGATGTGCACGTTGGCAAGTAATTAGAGATACAACAGGGGATGTTGGGTCGACAGGCCACCCCGGATGAGGGTCCTTTAAAGGCTGACAGACATGGAGGCTTTGGTGTGGGTCTCCGCGGGGTGTTAGCAGGTCCTGTGCCGGGATGTGTCCTTTGGTTCTTGCTCCTGTCAGAACGTCTCTCAGCCCGTCTGTGTGTGTACTCCCCCAGACGGGCCATTACAGAGACCTACAGGGTGTGTGTGTGTGTGTGTGGGGGGAGTAGACTGATGGTTGTTCATATGGGAAATACTACAAAAATTAATAAAAATAACCCAAGAATAAACTCTGTGTCTCCTGTACTCATCACTGTAAACCTACTTTGGCCTCACCCTGCGTTCACCTCTCAGAATTGATCAGTAGTAAACATTGCCAGAGCAAGCACACGGGTATCAGACATATCAAAACCTCCTCTCACGACCCCGGCTTAAACATGATGTATAAGCATAAATGAAAATATTCCTAATTGGGATGACATTAAAATTAAGCACTGTTTATCAAAAGACACCATTAAAAGAGTGAAACAGCAGGTCACGGTGTAGACGGTATTTGCGATCCCTGTATCCGACAAAAGAGCCAATCCGACTCTGGAAAGAATTCCTACAAATTAACTAGAGAAAAAGCAGACAAGCCAACAGAAACACAGGGGAAAGCACTGAAAAACCACTTTTTATTTTTAAAGTATTTTTATTGACTTCAGAGAGGAAGGGAGAGAGAGATAGAAACATCAATGATGAGGAGGAATCATTGATTGGCTGCCTCCTGCATGCCCCCTATTGGGGATTGAGCCTGTAACCTGGGCATGTGCTCTTGGCCAGAATCGAACCCAGACCCTTGCGTTCACAGACCAACTCTCTATACGCTGAGCCAAACCAGCGAGGGTGAAAAACCACTTTTTCAAAGAAGGGTTTAAATAGCCATTAACTATATGGAAAGGTGCTGAACTTCACTAGTCATTAGGGAAGTAATTTAAAACTGTAGTGTGATACAAGTTTATGGCCACACCTCCATTGGAACGGCTAAAATGAAACAGAGAGATAAGACTCTGTGTTGGCAAGGATGAAAAACAAGACAGTCATTTGGTGTGAGCATTTTGGAAAATAGTTTTATACTATCTACTAATTAAAACTGAGCCAAGGTACATCCGGAGAGCCAGCCACTCAATCCTGAGATGTGTGTTCCACAGAAATGTGTAGATGCATCCATGGGGAGACATGTACAGTGGTACCTCGAGATATTAGTATAATTCGTTCCGTAACCTTGAGGCGTGGGAAACTATGAGACACTTGAGTCGTGGTAAACTGGTGGGTTGTGTGCAGCCAGCCGATCCGCGTGATTACTCCTATCTCAAATGTTACTCGTATTTCAAAGCAAAAATTGCTCCCTTGACGGCTCATATCTCAAAAATCTTGTATGTTAGGGCACTCATATCTCGAGGTACCACTGTATAAGAATTCAGAGAGACACATTAGCAAGAGCCGAAACCTGTCACAGCGTTAGCATATGGCATCCCCGGGTCCAGCTTTCTGAAACCGTCCAGATGTGTGTGTCCTTCTGTTTCCGGATCCCCCACAATGGTTTGACTGCCCCGGGTCAGGAACCTGAGGCTTCTCTTGCACACACAGCCTGGCGTTACCATCGAAAGAGTTTTAAATATTGCAAGTCAAAGCAGGAGATTGAAAGATTGGGCGAGGTGAAATGTTAGGCCCACGGAAGTGCATTAAACCCGGCTATTTCTAACAATGAGCTACGCATGTGCCTGTAACACGTGTAGTTGCAGAACATTCATCTAGAATAGGCCAGCCCGTGGGGAAAAGCCACAGGTGACCCAATGAACAGACAGGAATCAGGTTCACAACATGGCTCTTAGCTTTGACCTAGATTGCCTATTTCTAGGAATCTTTCTTAAAGAGGCCGAGATACGTACTAATGAGGGAAGAACAACACTGATTCTGGGCGCAGAGTCTAAGAGGATCTACTGGCCGACAACCCCTCCCCCCTTCCTAGAGGACAGAGAAATGAGGATGATGGGATTTTATAAACACCACGCCAAGATGCCCAAGGCACTCATCCACGTGACCCGCCAAGCACGTGACTGCAGTTTCCTCTGTCTCCTCCCCTTTTGTCCCCTCCAGTCCCCTTAACCCAGTTGCTCAGGGCCTGACCCCAGCTAATGTCCCCGGAGACAACCAGATAAGCTTTCGGCCCCGGCCAGTGAACACGGGTTGGGGAGCTGTGACCTGGCAGTGCCTCCAGCGCTGGCATGGGGCTGTGCCATCAGCGCCGGGAAGTAGGACAAGGAAAGTAGTCGCAGCGTTAAAACGAGTACATCCTCGCTCGCTCGCCCCAATGAGTTCTCCGCCGAAGCGTTTGATCCCGGGGCTGCTGACGTGGAGGCTAAGTGGAAAGGAAGAGAATCTGGGACACCGCGCCCCCTCCTTGATTGGCTCCCAGTCCTTTGAAGAGGAGCGGGCTGGGGCCCGGCAGACAGACTGCCTGCGGCGGCCTCCACGGCACTCTGGCTCTGTCTTAATGGGGCAGGAGACAGCGCCAGTGTTTATGGCCCGGGTTCCTGTAACGCGTTCTACTTTCCACCGAAAGTCAGAAGAGATTCCGACGGCACTCGGATGTGTAATCGTATTTCTAAAATCGCCCTGCTAGAACGACTGTTAGAAACGCGGCGTGTTTATGGTGTGCACAGTGGTATTTGCCCCTGCCACCCCGTCTCACTTCCCAGAGGCACCCATTCATCATGATTTAACTTGAGTGTTTTTACACGGGGAGTGTGGGTGCTGAGGGCTGGGACTAGGGGCCCTGCCTTCACCAAAAGGATCTCCCCCACTAGGGTCAGTTCACACCGCAGGACTGTTCAATGTGGGGGTCCCAAGGCCTGGACCCACGTCAGGATGAATCTAAAGAGGCATTTTAATCCTAGAGCTTTCCATGTCATTCTAGAGATTTCCAAGGGATTGGCTGAGGTCTTTTTTAAATATATATGTATGTTTTTATTGGTTTTAGAGAGGAAGGGAGACGGAGAGACAAGGAAAGTAGTCGCAGTGTTAAAACGAGTACATCCTCGCTCCTTCGCACCAATGAATTCTCTGCCAAAGTGTTTGACCCCTGGGCTGCAGACGCATAGAAGCTGAGTGGAAAGGAAGAGAATCTGGGACACCTCGCCCCCTCCTTGCCTCCTGCACGCCCCCTACTGGGGATGGAGCCCATAACTCAGGTATGTGCCCTGACAGGGAATCCAACTAACCACCTTTCGACCGCTTGGTGTATGGAACGATGCTCCACTAACTGAGCCACACTGGCCGGGGCTAGATGGAACTTGATTATTATTTTTATTTTAAAGATAATTTTATTTATTTTAAAATATATTATATTGATTTTTTACAGAGAGGAAAGGAGAGGGATAGAGAGTTAAAAATATTGATCAGCTGCCTCCTGCACGCCCCCTACTGGGGATGTGCCTGCAACCAAGCTACATGCCTTTGACCGGAATCGAACCTGGGACCTTTCAGCGATGGCTGTATTTGGGGATGGACACATTCTCAGTTGCTTTTGAAATGACTGGAGCCCACGGCAGTGGCCTGTTTCTCTCTCCTCAGCGCCCTCCCAGTAGGTACAGGACTTGCCCGCGCCGGGCAGACGTGATGACAGACGGGCACTCTGCCATGGGCACCTGCTGTTGGAGCCAGGACAGCTAGTGCGCGTGCGCAGCTGTACGGCCCCCATCCCCCCACCAGCCAGGTCTGAGGGGCTCCCGGCTCCTACTCCCCTGCTTTGCATTCTGTAGGAGAGCCCGTCACTTTGTTCTCAGTGGAGCAGAAAAGTGCAAGGCGCAGTCTCAGAGCAATGGCCTCACTCCTCGCAGAGCCCCCAGTCTGTGGGGGGATGTGCTGGGGAGCCATTGCCGGGAAAAGCCGTGGGGGCTCCTGACACAAGGGCACCCCCGACAAGGTGAGCGGGCGGCTCTGGGTTGCACTTGGAGCATGACCTCCCAAGTTGTAGGCATGTGCTTCAGAGGCTAACCTTCTCCAGCAGCTATTCTGGCAGCTTTAGGGGACCCCAATGGCCCCCCCAAATGAGCAGGTGAGGAGGTAGCCACGGACGTTAACGACGAGCAAACACATAGGACAGACAGGCCACGGAGAGCTGGAGCACTCCAGGGGAGAGCAATCAGGTCTGCAGGGAACTTTGGGGGACGGAGGTCTCTTAGACCTGGTGACCTGGATGAGGCCTGAGGGACCCGGGAGGAAAGGCCAGAACTGAGATGGCCCAGGTGTGAGGCCCAGCAGGGACTGAGGACCCCAAGAAAGCTGGGTGCAGGGCACAGCCGCAGGGCTCTCAGAGGGGCATCATTCTGAAGATGAAGGAATCCACTAGCAACATGCGATGCCTGCTGCCCCGGACCCACAGGGGCAGACCACGCCTGGATCACACAGATGAGTGGCAGAAGTATCAGGCACGGGCCACCACTCAGGTCCTTCTGAGTCCGCGCTGCCCAAGGTCAGAGAAAGGTCTCCTCTGGCCCCATCCGACCCTTCCTTCCGGTGTGACCTTGGAGAGCGAGTGACCTGAATTCTCTGAGCTTTGAACCTGTCATCTGTGAGAGGGTAAGACGAGCAGCCTGCTGGAGAGGGAAGTATCACGAATGGGGACACTGAGCTCACTGCCCGCCACCAGGTGGTCAGGCAGGGGCAGCCAGGACCCCGCAGGGACCCCCATCAAAGCCAGTGACAGAGATTTTCCCATCATTCCCGGCGCTACAGGGAGTGCCTCTCAGCTCCAACCTTGTCCCCGCGAGCCTGACTCCTGCATGCTGACTCAGTTTCCACGTTCAGCTCTTCCCCTGCAGGATGGACCACTGATCCTGGGTTTATGGGTAACACCCAGGGTCTGAGCCAGTTGTTCAACATCCAGTAGAACCACAGGGGAAGTGGGGGGCGGGGTAAGAGAGCGCCATGGGCAGGAGGCCCCAAGGTCAAATTTTCACACAGTGGGTCTGATGTTCTCCCGAGTTGAGATGGTCCTCATAGAAGGAACACCTTTTTCTGACGCTCAGACCCTCTGGTGACTCAGCGATGCTCCCAAGGCCTCTAAGCCAATGAATGCTCCTTAGAGCGAATATGCACACGAAACGCCCCCCCGTCCCCGATTCTGTGGGTCCTGGGGTGGAGCCAAAGGGGGCTCCCGGGCGCCCCAGACAACTGAATAAGCGAGACCGTCAGTCGCCACATCAACACACCAGCTCCCCGACTCCTCACGATTACTTTTATTCCACAGCGTGTGTCAGGGAGTTACTCTCGGGGAGAGGTTCGGGATGACAATAATTAAAAAGACTGGAAAGCACACCCATTCACGTCTCTCTTCTTTTCATTAAATATATATCTGTTTGGCAAAAAAATGTTAGACTCTTTTGTACAAAAACAAAGCGAAAACAAAAAAACAGAACGAAAGAACCAGCCAACCCGAACCCTTGCGAACTGTCAACATCTGTCAGGACTCCAGCGCTGTAAACTCCATGTCCGACGCCTCCACCACCTGTGGAACCCGTGTGGCACCAGGACCCGCATCCCCCCCGCCCCCACGGGGAGAAGGTGACACCAGACACCCAAGCAGTAGCCAGCCGCTTGTGGGGTGCAGAGGCCTGTGGGGTGCAGAGGCCTGAAGGTCGTGGCTGGTAGAGATGGAGCATGACACCTGGCTTTCCGCTCTGTGCCTGCAGCTCAGGGCCCGGAGGGAGGGAGGGCGTGTGGACGCGGAGAAGGCAGGCGCGGCCGGGGTAGCGGGGAGGAGACCCGAGACGACTAGCTGGTGAGGAGAGGAGGCCGGTCAAGGTCACAGTGCAGACGTGGAGTGGCCCTGGGACCCGAGGGGACCGTGTCTGGGGAACCCCAGGCCCGTGAGAACCAGGATGAGGTGGCGGCCGCTGCTCTTGGGACCCAAGCGGAACAGGGCAAGGCCGAGGCCGAGGCCGGGCCGGAGGAGGGGGGAGTGGATTTGGAAACGGATGGCGGGTCGGAGGGAGGGACCCTGGGAGCCGATCTAGAGAAGGTGAGGAGGCGGCGGGGACGGGTCTTCTCCAGTAGTTGGGCTGTTTCTCCAGGACACCAGCCTGGCCTGGGGCCTCCCTGGGTCTGGCGGGCAGGCTGGCGGCGGGGGCGCTGCTGGCTCTGGGGCGCCAGGAGGGGAGGGCGTGCCTGCTGCGGGGAGGACGGTGGGGGGGCCCTTTGGCTCTGACGGGAGGCGGGTTTGCTCCTGTCCCACCCTCGGCTGCAGCAGCAAGAGGTGACCCAAAGCAATGGCGCAGCGGCGTCTAGAAACACAATCAGGGCTTTGAGCTACAGGCCAGGCGGAGGGGGGCAGAAAGACGCGGGCCTGGGGGGGGCCAGGCCGGTGTGGGGAGTGTGGGCCCCGCTTCCCCTGGCCACTCGGATCCCCAGGCGCGGCCGGCGCTCGCTCCCTCTCCTCTTTCCCCCGCTGGCCGCGGCGTCCGGTGGTGGGGGGCCGGGCGGGCGGGCGGCCTCAGTTGCAGTCATAGACAAAGTCATAGTTGCTGGGCTCCTTGGGGACGGGCGGCGGCGCGTCGGGGATCTGGATGTTCTCCAGGTCCAGCAGGCGCAGCTTGATCTCCATGCTGAGCAGCGTGTCCAGGTCGTTCTGCGTCAGCTCGCTCAGCATGTCCTTCCCCAGCAGGGCGTTCAGCCCGTCCGTCCAGATGCAGTACTGGGGGGGGAGGGGGGAGAGGGGGCGACAGTGACCACCACCGGAGACGCCCCCGAGGGCAGCAGCCGTCGCTAACTTTATTTTTATTGTTATTTTTATTGTTTTGGTTGACGGCTCCACCGGTGCTAGGCCCCGTGCTCAGCGCCTTGCCCGCATCGCGCTTTCGAACGTGCACAAAGCCACGCACAGCTGGCCCTTCCGCGTCCGCCTCTGACTGCACACGGTGGCATTAAAGACTGTCCGATAGGACAGGGCTAGGGTGCCAGGGCTGCTACCCAGGGACCGGGGCGGAGGCCACACGCTCGCACCTGGGGGCCCGGCCTGGCGGGAGGGCTCACGGATGGAACTGAGCAGTGGTTCTCAACCTTCCTAATGCCACGACCCTTTAACACAGCTCCTCATGCGGTGGTGACCCCCAACCATGCTTCATAACTGTAACGTTGCTATTGTGATGAATTATAATGTAAATACCTGTGTTCTCTGACGGTCTTAGGCGACCCCTGTGAAAGGGTCGTTCGACCCCCAAAGGGGTCGAGACCCACAGGTTGAGAACCGCTGGTACTGAGCCTGCAGCGGTCTCTGGGAAGCAATGGGAATGGCAAACAAACTTTACACGCTCTAGGAGCGAATGCACAGACCTTACCCTCTTGCCACCGTTGGCCCTGAACCCCCGGTGACACAGGGAAAAGGCAGGACTTAGTTAGCTACAGGCCTCCTGAGCCACAGGCCGGAGGACAGCGAGGCTGTGGTGAGAACCAGCAGCAGCACTCGGCAGAGAACAGCCATGGAGGATGGAACTGCTGGCAGCGGAACGCGCTCGCTAACCTGGGTGACTGTCCTGAGAGGCTTCCTGGCGCTGTCCGTGAGGATCGGGAGCAACGGGCAGTATGGGACAACCCTGAGGCGGACCACTGAGCACCAGCACCACCCACACCCAGCACCTTCTTCACACAGAACCCAGCACCCAGCACCCTTCTCACAGCACCCAGCACCCAGCACCCTTCTCACAGCACCCTTCACCCAGCACCCTTCTCACAGCACCCAGCACCCTTCTCACAGCACCCAGCACCCTCCTCACAGCACCCAGCACACAGCACCCTTCTCACAACACCCGTCTCCGTTCCAGGCCACCGCGAGGACGGGTGGCCCGCACAGCCACAGCGGCGTTTCCAAAGGGAAATGGTGGGACCCGGAACCTATTTCTAGGACCCAGTGCAGCCCAGCATGGCAGGCAGGCGCCATTCTAAAAGCAGGATTTGCATCTCATCTCGCCTCTCGCTTCGGGATGGACCGTTTTATCCCAACGCCTCACACCGGTGCAAGCCGGCTTCTGCATGACTGCCAACGAGCGCAGCGCCCGGAGGCCTGGGGCACGCCGTGGGGTTTTACGGCAGCGCCCCCCTTTCTGAGAGTCTTTATGCGGCCACACGCCGCACGCACCCGAAAGGCGCGGCTAAAAATAAGTCTCCGGCGCGAGGCTGGGCTCGAGCTCACCGGAGCAGAAGTTAAATCAACCATCGCGGTGCTCTCTCCTCCCAGCGCGCTCTCCGAGCCTCATGCTAAATATTTTAAATATAGCTGACAGCGAGCCTCGAGAAGAGAAACACATCACACGTAGGAACGGGATGTCAGAACGGAACAAAAGCATCTCCGGAATAAATGCCGGCGGCGGAGACAGCCCTGGGCCTCGCAGATAACGTACAGGAAAAAAACCTCCCTTCCCAAAGGCGTTCCTCAATGTTGTTTTTCAGTATTATCTTAGGTTAGTTTTGGGTGTATCTAGTGTTTTATTTTTTAAAATATACAGTTTCTGTTCATTTCAGAGAGGGAGGGAAAAAGAGGTAGAGATAGGAGAGAGAATCACAGATTGGCTGCCTCCTGTCCACCCCACACTGGGGACTGAGCCAGCAATTCACCAACCTTGACTGGGCATCGAACCGTGACCTCCTGGTTCATAGGTTGACACTCAACCACTGAGCTAGGCTGGCCGGGCGGGGTGTATACGGTATTTTAAAGACTAGAGGCAAGTTTGTCTTGGGAAAATCCTGACCAAAAAGGAAGTACAGTGGTACCTTGAGATACGAGTGCCCTAACATACGAGATTTTTGAGATCTGAGGCGTCGAGCGAGCAACTTTTGCTTTGAAATATGAGCAACATTTGAGATAGGAGTCATCGCGGATCCATCGGCTGCACACGACCCACCAGTTTATCGCGACTCGAGCATCTCATAGTTTCCCACACCTCAAGGTTACGGAACGAATTAAACTCGTATCTCGAGGTACCACTGTATTCCATGTAACCTCCCCAGCGGTCCCCAGCGGTCCGCTCCTGGGGTCGCAGCGAGACCCTGGCTGAGCCTTCGGCACCTGTAGACTCCTCTGCTTTTAAGGGGCTCTTACCGAGCTAGGAAGAAGCTGGCAGGTTTTCCAGAGGTTTCTATCCTACCCCAAGTCTACAAGACGCTCCTTTGTTCATGCTTTTGCTTTTTTTTTAAAGTGAAATTTCTTTCTTTCCCCGCTTTTCCTCCCGCTTGTTTTTCTAAAGTGTGACCGCCTCCCATCAGTCACCCCCCAGGCCCTTACCTCGTGCTTGTCCGGAGCGATGAAGTTCAGCTGGCAGTTGGAGTCGTACAGGATGGAGAACGCGAGTTCCAGCACCTCCTGCGAGAGATCGAGAAAGACACCCCGTTCAGGGGAAGGGCACTCCGCTCTGCAGACCGAACACGGAGTGGTGCGCCCGGCGCGTCCTGAGAAGCGGAGGCCCAATGGGTGGTCCAGGGCCCCGCCACCCCCAGCTGCGGCTCCCTCTCCAGCATCACTCTTCCAGGGGGACCCCGAGAAGCTGTGGCCCCTCCCCCGTCACAGCACCAAGGGCCGCCCTCCCTGTGAGCACCTCAGCCAGACAGATGTGCGTAGGGGGGTACATGTCCCAAAACATGGGAGGTAATGACGCTTTGGGGTGAACCCACCATCTCTAGGGACTACGTCTGCCCCTGGAGCTTTGAGCTGCACGGTGAGGGGGCTGGGGAATCATGGGATAAAGGACGGCTGCGAGCAAAGGCTACCCAAACCCTAGATCAGGGGTTCTCCACCTTCCTAAGGCCATGACCCTTTAAGACAGCTCCTCATGGGGTGGTGACCCCCAACCATAAAATTATTTCCGTCGCTGCTTCATCACTGTCATTTTGCTACTGTGATGAACTGTCATGTAAATATCTGATAGTCAGGATGTATTTTCGTTGTTACAAATGGAACATCATTAAAGCATAGTGATTAATCACAAAAAACAATATGTAATTGTATATTGTGAAATATTTATTTCTAATGACAAATAAATGTTGTCTTGAATCGTGGTGTAGCATGGGCAACAGTCTTCCTAGGACAACAGTAAACTACATGGCTACACTTTGCTACACTGAGGAGCGGTGTGTTGGTTCCTAAGACCATGGGAAATAGGTGTTTTCCGATGGTCTTAGGCGACCCCTGTGAAAGGGTCATTCGACCCCCAAAGGGGTCACGACCCACAGGTTGAGAACCGCTGCCCTAGATCGAATACCACAGCAGCAAAGTGGGGAGTCTGGGCCCCTGTCAGAAGAGCTGGGCTCATACATGGGTGGGAGTCTGCTGAGTGCAGCCAGGAGGAGCCAGGCACAGTGGACTGGGGACTCAGGGACACTGTCATGTCCCTGCAGCCGAGTGGCCCCGGGGGGGGCACGTGGTATCCGTCTGACAGGGATGCTGACTGCACTTCTCAGTTGTCTGCACTGTATGGTATTGAGCACCGTGAGCTTCTACTAGTCTGAGCATCGGCAGGGCTCGACCTTATAAGAAAATTCACTGAAAAGGGGGGCTGCCGACTTGGGTCTGGGCCCTCCGGAGGCAGACCCACCCCGAGGACGTGAACGAGGGGCACTGGCGTGACCCAGATTCCGGATACAACAGGCAGGACACGGGAAATTCGGGAGCACGCCAGTCCCCGCTCTCATTTCGCCAACGCGGCCGGGGGAGGAGGAAGAGGGAGGATTTAATCCTCCGAGCCGCGTGCCTGTTTCGGAGGCCGCGCTCGCTTTAATGGGTTTTATTGATGTCTCGGGCCTGCTGTCATTGAGTTGTCGGCGGAGGTCAGCGCTCCGCGCGGGGCCCGGGGCGGCCGCAGAGCCGGGAGCAAGGACACCGCTCGGGCTGCCGCTCCAGGACCTGCCACCTGTCCAGGCCTTCTGGAGGGAGGGCGGGCGGTGCCAGGAGGTGCGCTGTCCCGGATCTGGGGCAGCGTCCCCCTCAGGGGCTCCTTGTCACACCCCACGGCACTCGCTCAGCCGTCTGAGCTCCCCGCCTCAGACCTTCTGTTCCCCGAGAATTTAATTCAGCGGAAACGGAGGTCCAGAGCAGCTCGCGGCCATCCTTTACCCAATGACTCACCACCCCCCCCCCCAACCCCTCACTGTGTGGCGGGAGGACCAGGGGGGTGACTCCTGGGGATAGAGGAGCGGGAGGACCTGAAGATTCCCCTTATCCAGGGCCTCTGACCTCTGGCCCTGGAACCAGGGATGAGGCAGATGCTCAGAGAAATCGGGGGGCGCTCAGAGAAATTCTGGGCCTGATGGCGCCTCGGTTTTGGGACTATCACCTTCCAGGGGCCGGAGAATGGGCTGAATGGACACAGGAGGGGAGATTTACACAACGTATTTTCAGTGCACAGCACTGGCTGCCACCCCTCACCTTGTTTTGGGGTGACTCGCCTCATTTGGCCGCTTTGGCCAGCAATCACGTTAACTCTGTGGGTTCTGTCCCATCTATCCAGGTGACCTTGAGGCTAGAACTTGGTGTGTGTGTGTGTGTGTGTGTGTGTGTGCACATGCGCGCATGTACTTTTGCTTTTCCTCAATCACAGAAAGGGTCCAATGCAGAGCGGGATTCCCCTCTGTCTTTCTGTGTGAGACATTACAGAGCGGGGATTCTTCACTCAATCCTGACTGATAAGCAGCACGCATAGCATGTTTACATTCCTCACAGACACCAAACGTGAACAACTGGAGGGCAATGTACTGATCTGTATGTTCAGTTCTGGTACCACGGTGGCGGGGGCACCTGATGGTTCTGGGTAATGTCACTCATGGATGGGTACTAGGTATCACAAGATGCCAAGAGGTAGAAACCAAGCATTGCCTTCCTTGTGGCCCCTCCAAGATCAAATACAGTGGTACCTCGAGATACAAGTGCCCTAACATACGAGATTTTTGAGATACAAGCCGTCAAGCGAGCGATTTTTGCTTTGAAATACGAGCAACAGTTGAGATAGGAGTCATCGTGCGGATCGGCCGGCTGCACACGACCCACCAGTTTACCACGACTCGAGCATCTCATAGTTTCCCACGCCTCACGGTTATGGAACGAATTAAACTCGTATCTTGAGGTACCACTGTACTTCTCAACTGGGCAAAGGAAATCTCGCATCTTTGCAGATAATGCCCTGGCACACTCTCTGGCAGGGCTGGGAGCTGTCCTGGTGACCAGCCAGCTGGTCAACCAGGAGGGGTGGGCGAGAGCTGTTGTCATGTGAACAGGATGGAGCGACATCCCGCTCTGGGGAAGGCATTGCTTGCGGCTGGTTTGGCCTATTTCACAGCGCTCGCCACCCTCTGGAAGGAGAGCAGGCCTCAAACACTTTCCTCCGTTTTCTGAGGAGTCTGGCTCTGCCTTTCCCATGGTTCCCAGAGACCCCAGCCCGGCGACTAAGGTGAGAGCGGCAGGAGGAAATGAGAGAGATCGAGGAGTGGGGTTGGGTGGGGGACAATATAACATCAATGGGAGGGTAGGAGAGGCCCAGGGAGAGGGGGTGAGGGGAGCTGTGTGAGCGGACAAGGCTGGAGAGGGGGCACGTCCTGGGGCTGGACATAGGGTGGGAGAGCACAGATTCAACACATGATTGATGGGAGGGGAATGGCTGCAGATGGAAGAGAAATCAGGAAAGGAGAAAGATGTGCAACTACAACCACACACACACACACACACACACACGGACACACACACATGAACGGACACGCACACGGACACACACACAGACACACACGAAAACACACACACTCTCACACACGGACACACATACATAAACACACACACATGGACACTCAGACAGACACAGACACACACGGACACACACACATGGGCGGACACACACACGGACACACATACATAAACACACACACATGGACACTCAGACACACACACGGACACACACACATGGGCGGACACACACACGGACTCACACACAGAGACATACACGAAAACACACACTCACACACATGGACACACACATAAACACACACATACGCACACACAAACATGGACACACAGGCAGGCAGGCACGCACATGCACACTGCCGCTCCAGAACGAAGACCGGGCCCACGGCTGCGGGGTCGCTCACACAGAACCGTCCGCGATCACGTGGAAGCCATACCTTGTTTTGTTTAAGGGCACCTTTCTCTTTCATATGCGGGCAGTCCTTCCCCGTCACCACCGCCTTGATGTCGGCCACCGGCACTGCAACCCACAAGAGAAACGGAAGTGAGGCCACCGCGGCGTCAAAGCCGAGGGCAGCAGAGAGGCAGGACTGAGCACGGCGCCTGTCAGCCCAGCGGCCGCCTGGAACCCAGAACCCACCGCCGGGAGGAAGAAGAAGGGCCACAAAGAGGAAGAGAAGTCAGGCCAGGCCTGGGGCAGGAAACGAATACATGTCCTTATGCCCCCGCACAAAGCATCCTGGGGAGAAAAACCCATGTTGATAAACAGAATTTAGTTCATCAGGACAAACACCTAAAAAAAAAATCCCACCCCAGCCATTGAGAAGTGACAGCATCAGAGGAAGCAGTAATGGTAACAGCAACAGTGGTGCCGCTCCTGGTTCCGTGGAGACAGTGAGGGCCCGAAACAAGGTCAAGTGCCTCGAGGATGCCAGGGCCTCTTGCTGAAGTGCCTGCTTCTATTGAGTCTCTGAGTTTGGGGTACGAGGAAAAGCAGCCCCATCATAAAACACTGATCTGACCCAATAGTTGTGAGCCCTCACCGTCACTCTCCCTGTCCCCAGCTCATTATCCCCAAAACAATTCTGCAAGGCAGGGCCATCATCCCTGTTTCCCAGACAATGAAACGAGCTGCAGACGATGAAACGAGCTACAGACAATGACAGGAGCTGCAGGGAAGGGGACATTCTTTTCCGGCAGGGAAAGGGGAGCTGGCATTTCTCGCTCAGTTGGATGCAAAGATGCTATCGCGTGTCTTACTCAGGACGTGGAAGGAGATAGAAAGAGATGGAAAGGTGTTTGCATTTAAAACGTTTTGTTAAAGTAGTTGTTGTGGGGGAGAGAAAAAGAGAGGGAGAGAGGGAGGGAGGTTTGGAACCTTAAAAAAAAATTCAAAGTCACCTGTCACTTTCCAATTGCTAATCTTTTGTCCCATAGGAGACTGTGAGGCTCACTTCATATCGGCAGACGCTTTGAGTACTGAATTCCCAAGTCATCAACCAGCGATTTCCATAGCAATCACCCCCTTAATGGCGAAGATGATGAGAAACTTCACAATTAAAGTTCACATCGCTTTACTGGGGAACTGAGTTGCCAGGAGCCTACTTAGAGGATGATAGAATTATAACATATATAGACTATCAAAATGATACAGCGGGCAAACCTCTTAAAAGCTAACTTTTTCCAGGCACCTTGAAATAGCGCAGGACTTTGTGCAAATCTGCTTTCTCCACCCTAGAGAAGATTCTGGGGAATCTCTGCACCCCGCCCCCCCCCCCCCCCAGACATCTGTCCCACCATGTCTGCTCCTTCATGGTGCAGTCCTGACTCTAGACCCCATCACGTGCACTCACTAATATCTGCTTTCCTTTCTTTCCAGGCATGTGGACGACTACACTTCCCAGCAACCTTTGGGGCAGTGGTTCTCAACCTTCCTAATGCCGCGGCCCTTTAATACAGTTCTTTATGCTGTGGTGATCCCCAGCCATAAAATTATTTTTGTCGCTACTTCATAACTGCAATTTGCTACTGTTATGAATCTTAATGTAAATATCTGTGTTTTCTGATGGTCTTAGGCGATCCTGCCAGCTGTTCTCGACCCACAGGTTGAGAACCGCTGTTTTGGGGCCATGGAGTTAGTTCTGGCCAATGAAGTGTGAGAGGAAATGGCCAGTCTCTTTAACTGACGGAGGAGGGAAAGGCCCATGCCCACTAGCCTCTGTCCACATGTTCCATCCAGATGGCACGGCTAGGGGATGGCAAAGCAGCCCCAGGCCCGTGTCCTGGAGTAAGTGACCCATGTTGGTGACGTAATGTAGGGGGGAGGCTCGGACTGACTGTCCTGAGCCAGAGATTGGGGGTTGGTTGTCGCTGCAGCAGAGCGAAGCAGTACTGTCTATCCTGAGTGGCATAACCTTCACCCTGGAGCCAGCTCCGCTCCACTCCTGCTTCTCTCCCTCGCATTGGCACGTCCTGTAGTCAGTTCATGAGATTCATGAACCCACTGCTGACCTCCACCGCCAACTTATAACCGGCCATCAGCCCTGTGCCTGCCTGGCTCTCTGTTCATGACCCTAGAGGGGAGGGCATTCGGAGAAGCCACCAGTGAAGTGACTTTGATACAAGGCACACACACCGGTTCAGAAAACCTTCCCAAGCGTCAGATGGCATCTGAGTCATGAGTGCCTCAGACGTGGAAAGTCTCTGGTGGCATAATCTGTAACGTGGTCAGTGAGCTAGAGCTCAGTCACCACTGGCGTTTAATCCAGGCGGGCAGAGCAGCAGGTACTGGCTGGGCCACGCGGTTGGATGACGGCACCCACATCTCTGTCTGCCATTTATGAGCTGGGTGACCCCGAACAAGCCGCCTGATTCTCCTGCACCCCGGGCTCCTTATCTGTCTAACAAGGGCGAGGGGATCAGGTTGTCAGGAGGGTGATTCACGTAAAGGTCTCAGCACAGCGCCTGCCGTATGGTAAGCCCCCAAGAAAGGTTATTTGGCGTTGTTTTCGTCATCGATGATCGAAGTCCGCTCTCTCTGCAGACTGGGGATGGGGATTTGCACCGAGCATCGGGGACTTGGCTTTGCTGTCTCAGCTGCTCCTCCGTCTTCTGTACCCGCCTTCACCACCCCATGTGTGGTGTGTGTGTGTGTGTGTGTGTGTGTGTGTGTGCGCGCGCCTGCCTCTTCCCCCGGCCCCTCAGATGTAGGAGTGCAGAACGATGGCCTAGATTCTCTCTGAGGGAGGCACGGAGGGGCGGGGGGCGGGGGGCGGGAAAGCAGTGCAGCTAGTGTTGGTGGCGTGATGAGGGCCTGTCCACCTGGTGGTGGTGGTGGGGGGGGCATGTAGGGGGAGGGGAGGAAGGGAGATAGGGAGTTTCCAGGGCCCTATTTCCTGTCACACAAAACAAATATGAGAAGTGCACCCGGTTTCCTAAAGCTTTAGGGAGGGAGACAGTCCGGGGGGTCTCCCCACCCACACCCGGGCTCTGTGGGAAGAGGGTTCTGTGGTTTTTGATGCATCCATGCCACCATGCCCGGCACTGACTAATGTGGGGGGCGGAAGGCAATCCCCACCTTGGTATCAGGGCAGGGCCAGGCCCCCGGCATGAGGGATGGCGCTGGACATTCACTGAAGCCTGACTCCTCCTTCTTCCGGTGGAATGAAGTGTCTGGCCTTTAAGGCTCCAAGAGAAAGGGCCATCGGTGGCAGGCAGAGTGTGCACGTGGAACCATGCCAAGCAGGCAGCCAACTCAGTGTCCGCGGCCGGGCCTTCTGAGCTCAGGCCGTCATAGCTGCACGCGACGCCATTAATGACTGCACCCCCTCTCTGGACCGATGTGCACACAGATGTGCTGTCTCCACTGCGAGCACACACACATGCACACACGCGTCTGCACACCTATGGGTTCTTGCACGGATCCTCGTCCCTATAGCGTCTGAGTCAGCAGGTCTGAGAGGGAGGCCTAGACTCTGCATTCTAGTAAGTTCCCCGTGGATGCTGGTGCCAAGCCCATCCTCTGAGCCACGGGTCCGGCTTGTCCACAGCGGGGAAGGGGGTGTTTCCTGAGACCTGACGGTGTGTGGGGGGGTCCTCATATCAGACAGAGGCCGGGTGCCCGCTGCAGGGCTCATAGACTCATCCCCAGGCTCTGCAGCTTAAGGCTTCGATTTCCTTCTCTCCCCAGGAACAGCGCTGGGGAAGGAGGCCGCGTGCACAGCCCCGTGACACTGCGACGCCCAGGCTGCCCCGCTTTTGGGCGGGAGGAGGGGGAGCCCCCGGCGGCCTGGCTGGTGTGGCGCAGAGGCTGACGGGGCAGGGATGTTCCGTGCCCGGGCTAGTGTCGCCTTCGGTGCTGCGGGCTTCATGGGAGGCAGGCAGATCTGACCTCCGCGGGCCCCTGGGTGACAGAGGTCAGGGGCAGGGGCTTGGGGGTCACTCTGCATCTGGGACCCACAGACAGGACTCCCCGCAGGCCCAGTGTGACTGAGAAAGGCTGCTTAAAGGGGCCTTTGCTTTCCTCCTTCTTTTATTTCTCTTCCTGGGATACCTTCTGAGGCTGTGCTCATTTCCTCTCATTTCTCTCTCAGATTAACTCACTGGCTGGTATACTTTAATGTTTCTATGCAGTGGTACCTCGAGATACGAGTGCCCTAACATACGAGATTTTTGAGATACGAGCTGTTGAGCGAGCGATTTTTGCTTTGAAATACGAGCAACGTTTAGGATAGGAGTAATCGCATGGATCAGCCGGCGGCACAGGACCCACCAGTTTGCCGAGACTCGAGCGTCTCATAGTTTCCCACGCCTCAAGGTGACGGAACAATTAAACTCGTATCTCGAGGTACCACTGTACATTAACGTATATACTTAATAGCGCCTAAAAAAACCCTGTAACCTGGTGTGGTGTCGGGCTAAAATAATCTATGAAAGTACTAGTTGCTCAAAATGCACACATTAAGACAGACATCTGACAGAGATAGCAAATAAATACAAATGGTAAGTATTTCAGGGACTAATTAGAAAACAGTAACATGCGGATCGCTGTAAATTCCCTCAGTGTCTATGTTACGTCTTTAAGGAAGTTGGGAAACAGAGGCCGAGAGTACCGTTTTTAGGAGCTTAAACGCAACCGCCATCTTTGTGCGGTCCCAAGGCTGTGCTCAGACGCCGCCTCCTCCGGGGAGCCCTCTTTGATTACTGCAGCATACTTGAGTCTCCCATCTGCTCTGCATCAGATCATGGGATACACTGAACTATCATACGTGGAGGTGGGCGGCGGCGGTGGCATGATTGTTTCCCATCAGCAGGACAGGACAACGGGCAGAATCGGGTTCATACCGCTCCTGCTCCCTGCCGCGGCCCTTGGGTCAGTCCTGTGAAAGCGGACGACTGCACCCAGGTTCCCACCCTCTCCCGCCTCCCTGTGCCGCCCCCGCCTGAATCCACGCAGGTCCTGTGCTTCACGAGGACGCCCAGGCCAGGACTTAGGGTGGTTCACGCCGGGGGATGGCGAGCTTTTCCGTGTGATATTTAGTGACCAGGAAACAAGCAAGCACCCCAACCCCCAGAAGGGCACTTACGCTTGTCCTGCAGGGAGTCGTGGGGCACCTCCCCCTGCGGACTCTCCTCCAGGTCTCCGTAGTGCAGGACCTTGTGGTTGGGGGACAGCCGGCAATACCAGAACTTGTCTGCGGGGGAGACACAGAGGGGCGCAGTGAGGGCCCGGGTCCCCCACCGCGCCCACAAAACTCTCATCCCTAACAGCACCGCCCCGAGGACGCGCGCGCTTCATCCCATCGGGATTCTTCGGAGCGAACGGGTCCTAAGTTCCTGATGGCGACCAGGGGGCGGGGTGGGACATCTGTTCCCCAGCCGAGAAGCAGGGACAGGGCCGCACTGCAGGGGGAGCAGGGACAGAGCAGGTCCCTGGGGCAACGCCTGCTCACGTCCAGAAACCACAGAGCGGAGGGGCTACGGATCAGGCTCCGGGCCGCAAACAGCCAGCTTCCTTGCAAAGCTGCCGTCGATGTTTGTTCCAAGGACATTTAGAAGGTTCCTGAGCTCGACCTCAGCCATGTCTGGCGTCCAGCTGGTGGGGTTTCTCTGGCCTTGGAGGCTCACGTGCTCTTGACCTGACCTCGCGGCCCAGCCCTTCCCTCGTCGCAGCTCAGCTCCTCTCCCTGTCTTCCCCCGGAGGCCGGAGACAGACAGCCCGGGCATCGCTGCGGTGAGTGAGCGACGTGCCTGCGCCTCCCATCGGAGAGGAGGGCAAAGGGGACTGGGAAGGCGTGGAGGGCGCTCTGACTCCTGAGAATCAAAGCTGGTCCCCCCAGCGCTGACCTGGGAAGACGGGTGGCACCCTAGCATGGCTGTGTCTGCCAAGGAAAAGCAGAGGCGCTGGCTCAGACCGGCACGGTGCCCGCCAGTGGGGAGACGGTATCAGTGTCAGCCGCAGCGGCAGCTCGACTGGCAGTTTCTTTGATGCGAAGAAAAACGTGTGTAGATATATGTACTAATATATGTGATGCTTTAAACAATAAAAAATTATGACAAGTACAAAAAATGTGTGTTTTCTTTTCAAAACCCAGCCTGATGTTACCAGGTGCGCAGTGAACGAGGGGACTGTGTCACTGAAGCAGCAGAGAGAGCGCTGCCAAAGGCTGTTTGCCAGCATTTAAAGGGAAAACAGAGTCACTCCTGAGGCCTCCCAGCCACCTAGGAACTTAGTACCTTAATAGCCAGCTCTTCATTCCGCAAACTCCAAAACTAAAACATGGAGACAATCCTCTCTCCTCTCTCCTCTCCCTCTTCTGTCCCTCTCCCTTCCTCTCTGAAATCAGTAAAAATACATAAAAAACAGAAGTAAGGGCCACGGAGCTGTGGGCATCCTTGCTGTCCTGATTGGGCAGCGTGCTTACACCTCAGCACCTGCGCTCCCTTATCTGCAAACGGGGTGCAGCCCCCGTAGCTCCCCCAGAGGGTTACTGTGCCACAGCCAGCATGTGGTGATCTCTCCATCGCCACACCATAGCTGCTGCTGGACCACAACCGCAGATTCGTGGTGTTAGGTGGCCCAGCAAGGCCAGCTCCGGGGTCTCTGGAATTCTGGCCTTCGGTTCTCCTCGGGGTGCACAGGGTGTCAGAACTCACAGGGGCTGTGATGCCTGTCCGAGCCCAGTGCTGCACGGCCTCCCCTTAAACCAGCGCCACGCCCGGGGACTCCCAGGGGCAGGTCCCGGATGTGGGCAGCCCAGGCACCGTACCTTGCCTTCGCCTGGAGTTGAGTTTCCTGAAGCAGGTCCCTTCCACCAGGCGGTTCAGGCGCTGCTGCTTGATCAGCTCCAAGATTTCCGGCTGGATCTTCTCCTTGAGCTCCCTGGGTGGGGAAAGGAACACGTTACACCACGGGCCCGGGGGTCAGGGCTTTGTGGGCGGGTGGGGGCGGGGAGGCAGGGAAGGCAGGAGGAAGGGGGTGTGAGCAGTGGCATCTTTTCGAGAACACCCCACTGCCTCCCAAGCTGGGCTTTAGAGACGCGTCTGTGAAGGCGTCTCTGTTCCAATAACAGGACGGATCCTCTGACATCTACAGCGTCCCCCCCAAGCACTGGCCACTGGAGGGATGTTTTTCTGGACCATAGTGTCCCGAGGAATTTCTCCTCTTGTTTCAGAGACACACACAAACCTCTGCAAAAAGTGCGCAGCCTTGCTGGCCATACACATCTCTGGTCACCTCCGCCCTCGCCCTGCGTTGGTCTCAGAGACGACATTTGCGATCTGACCCCACAGGGACATGGGCCGCGGCCCGATGACTATTCCACTGCAAATGCTGCGCCCTAGGTCCAGCGCCTCTTACAGAGGGAGGCGCCCCCGAAATGAAGTGAGGGCTGCGGGGGCCTGGATGCCAAGGCTGTGGAGGGCCTGCCCTCTGCCTCGGGCCGCGGTGGACAGTCATAGGGAAACGGGCCAGCAGGCAGGGAGGAGGTGGTGGCGCCTCTGGGGCTCCCCGACCCTGCCCCCACGCTGCTTGAGTGACATTGCCTTAATTAGCGTGGGCCTCACCCTGGCTGGGCCAGCGTAGCTTGCCCTCAAAGGCACCTCCAAACCGTGTCGCTTCATAGGCAACAAAGTCTGTTCCCGGCGGCAGGAAGAGTCCCCAGTGTTCCAGCTCCACACCCTTAGCGTTCACCAGGTGCTGGGCCACTGCCTGGTTTAAAACCTCACCAGTCCCTGCCTATCCCCCTCAGCCCACCTGCCCAGCCCGCCCCGAGGGCTGTTTGGACTCCATGGTGGGACTGAGACATTTGGGAACGCCTCTCGATGGCCTCCCGCAAGGAGCTCCTGGTTCACCCCAGAAATGGCCCGTCAGAGCCCTGGAGGGGGTGGAGGTGGAGGAGGAGGTAGAGGTGGAGGTGGAGTTGGAGATGGTGGAGGTGAAGGTGGAGGTGGTGGAGGTGAAGGTGGAGGTGGAGATGGAGGTGGAGGTGAAGGTGGTGAAGGTGGAGAAGGATGTGGAGGTGGAGGTGGTGGTG
>PVJN01028959.1:0-26804 GCA_004026805.1 Lasiurus borealis | reverse complement strand
GGGACCCCAGGAGCCAGGGACCGGGGGATGTAGCTGCTCCCCTGAGGGCCACGCACCTTTCCCAGGGTTTGCAAAGCCATGAGCTGACGTGACAGCCATTAGGAGTGACAGAGAGGTGGAAGGTGGACCTATCTTGTGAAAGCAGATTGTAAAACTGAGCCAAATTAATCATCCCTAAAGGTCGTCTTCAGTCTCCACTCCTGGAGCCACCGAGTCCATGGGGATCAATTTCTCCTGGTTCTGGTCCTCAGGCCCAGGAGAGTAACCTTGGTGACGTGGGATGGATGTATGGGAGCATCCAGGTCACACAGCAGTTTTTACCTGATAAATGCTCTTATGGTCCTATTTCACCCCATCTCTCCTTGTCCTCTTGTCAACCCCTTGCCCATGTCACCGCTCCCTCCCTCTCAGTGGGCGGGAGGGCAGGAAGGCCTCCGTGGTCCCCGGGAGTGCCTGGCACGCCGGGCTGACCGAGTGAGGTCGGGAGGTGAGCGTGACTGCAGAGAGGGGTAGCACCCACCGGACCCGAACCCGCAGCCCGGGCGGCGATGCTTCCTCCAGGGAGCGGACCTGGCATACGATCAGGAGGGCGGGGCAGGCGGGCCCAGGCAGGGGCAGGGATGGGAGCATGGAGCAGCCTGGCAGTGCAGGGGGTCCCCAGGCCCTCCCCTGGATTGGCCTGAAGTCAGACTGACCCAAGTTCAAGTCCTTCCTTCCCAGACCCTGCCCGCTGGGCCCGTTCCCTGGCTGCCCCTGCTCCTTCCCCCGAGGGGGGCGGTGAGGGCTGGAAACACGCCGCCCGGTCCAGGGGAGCAAGCGATCACGTGGCTTTGTGTCTCTGTCCCCCACAGATGACGTGGCCCCCTACTTCAAGACGGAGCCCGTGCGCACGCAGGTGCACCTGGAGGGGAACCGGCTGGTGCTCACCTGCATGGCGGAGGGCAGCTGGCCGCTGGAGTTCAAGTGGCTGCACAACAGCCGCGAGCTGACCAAGTTCTCCCTGGAGTACAGGCAATCGCCCGCCCCTTCCTCCCTCCCTTCCCCATTCCCTTTCTTCCTCCTTCCCTTCCTCCCGCCGCCCGGGCCGCCCACGCCCGAAAGGGTGCCAGGCCGGGGGCCTGGGCAGTTTGGGGGCGGAGACTCCCGATCCAGGGCACCTGGGAGGCGGGGCTGGCCGATTTGAGGGCCAAAGATGGCCTTCCCCAGGGGTGAGAAGACCATGCCTTGCTGAGCCCAGCAGAGAGTGGCTGGGAGGGGGCCAGGGCGCCGCCTGGGCAGGTGGCACAGGCAGCCGTGGGTGGGCAGAGGCGGTGAGGGGGGTGAGGGGGGTAATGGGGGTGAAAGAGATAGGGATGCTCTCTACCAGCAGCAGGCTGTTGCCCTGGCTGCGAGCCTAGCCCAGTGGTTCTCAACCTTCCTGAGGCCCAGACCCTCGCCTACAGTTCCTCATGTGGTGGTGACCCCCAACCATGAAATGCTGCTACTGTGATGCATCGTGATATAAATATCTGCATTTTCCGATGGTCTGAGGCGACCCCTGTGAAAGGGTTGTTCGACCCCCCAAAGGGGTCACGGCCCACAGGTTGAGAACCACTGGCCTAGCCCTTCCCTCTCCTCCCCCACCGAGAAGAACCTGTCTCTAGGGGTACCATAGGTGGGGCCTGGGTTCCCTGGAAGGGTGCGGCCTGAGGCAGCCTGGGTCAGTAGAGAGGAGCACAGCTATTGTGGGGACCTGTTGAGGGGGGACAGGGAGGTGGCCGTCCAGGGTCTTCAGGTCATCTCCACTCTCTTCTGATGGCCTCACCCCGAACCCGGGGCTGGGCTGGCCCTCCCCTCCAGGACACTGCCCCGTGGGGACGAAGGAGAGGAGGGGGAGAGAGCAGGGTCTCAGACGAGGCTTTGTGGCCAGAAGGAGTCCTGGAGGCAGCTACCCGCACCCAGCTGGCCTGCAGCCCTCCCCGCCTGCCTGCTCAGCTCTCCCTCTGCCTCTCCTCCCCTCCGTGGGCTCCCAGCGCTGGAGCTGGTGATTAATCCCTGGCCTGGGGTGTGTGTAATTGGTTTTGTTGGGAAACAAGATTGCCTTGCCCTGGGGATGCTGATACGGATCTGCCTCGGGGACGGGAATGCAAATGAGAGGAGGGGGTCTCGTTGTCGCTGGAGGAGCTGTCCTTCCTTCCGGAGGACTCTCCTTCCTTCGCACAGAGGGAGACCAGGGCCGGTGACTTCCTGGGTGTGGCCACTTTGGGAAAGGAGGGAGCAGGGGGGCCACCATCCCCTCTGGGTGGTGAGGTGGACCAGGAAGCAGGAGGACCCCATTGCTGGTTACTGGGGGCTTCCGGTCCCCAGGGTGCCCACCAGGGACTGCCCCCCCACCCCTCTCGGAGCAGCCCCCGCCATGGTTTTGCTTGGGGACCAGAGGCACTCCTGGCCACAGTCTGGCAGCACTGGGGGGCCCCTGCCCCTTCTTGAGTGTTGGACACACCTGAACGGCACGCAGGTGGCACGCCATGGGTGTCTGGTGCCTGGAGCCTCCCAGCCTGCCCCGGACGGCTCCCGGCAGAGAGCGGGAGGCGAGATCTAGGAGGGGCGGTGGCTCTTTATCCGGTTCCGGCCGCTCTCTTGGTGCCTGGGAACCGTAAGGACCCGACCACGCAGAAGCAGGTTCCAGCCCAGGGTACCGGTCAGATTCCCGACCACGGAACGGGCTTCCTTTGGAAACAGCGGGCTGGTCCGGGTGATCCTCCTCCTCATCCAAGACTGAGGTTATGGGGCACCCGCTGCAATGACCTCCTTTACTCTGGCAGGCAGTCCCGTGCTCCCCATTCTACAGATGAGCACACTGAGGCTTCGAGAGCCTCAGCCAGGTACCCAGGCCCAGATGGCTTGAGCTGGGCTTGGACTAGCAGGCGTCTGAACTCCTGAGTTGCAGGCCGGGCCAGGGCCCCTACCTGTGCACGGATTTTGTGCACTGCGCCTGCCTCTCCTTGAAGAAGGTCGGGGCTTCCTTCACGTGTACCCAAAGCAGTCTCTCTGCTAACTGTGCTCCTCGCAGTCTAGAAAGCACGGGGGGGGGAGGGTAGCAAATAGGAGCTGGGTGGGATGGAAGCTCTCCAGGGGACACAAATGAGCTTCCCCTAGGGCAGGGATGGGGACCCTTGTTTCTGCCAGGGGCCGTTCAGATATTTATCACATCTTTCGTGGGCCACACAGAACCATCATCTTAAAAATTAACCTGCTGTAAAATTACCCTGATGTCTTGGCTGGGCCCGAGCAAATGATTTCACGGGCCCTTAAGCTAGTACAGCCTGTGGGCCGGACGTTCCCCATCCCGGCACTAGTGGGGGGCTCGTCCCCAGCCTCCTTCCCCCCCTCAAGAAGGCTGGCTGAGGGGTGCTGATGGCCAGGCCTCCCTCGGGGTCTACTGCAGCCACAGGACACTGTGTGACAGCCCTACATTGGAACCACCTGGTGGGAAAGGAGGGTGTGAGCAGTCAGCAGAGGGGGACGGGGGGCACCTTCACCACCCCTGCCCCCAAGGAGGGCCTAGCTCACAGCAGGTGCTCTTCCTTTCTTTCTCTTCTTTTAGTTTTTGAAAAGTTGCTAATCTTAGAAAAACTGTAAGCATAGCACCATAAATACCTGAGTGCATTTTACCGTTCGCCAACTGTTAAGATCTTACACCTGTGCTCTCTTTTCTTCCTGCACACGCACACACACACACACACACACACACACACATGCATGCACTTTTTTGGCTGAGTTATTTAAGAATGAGTTGCTCCCATCAGGTGTGGCTCAGTGATTGAGCTTTGACCCTTAAACCACGGTTTGATTCCCTGCCTGGGTTGTGGGCTCCATCCCTAGCAGAGGGTGTGTCCGAGGCAGCTGATTGATGACTCGCTTCTGTCATGGACTAGAGGTCCGGTGCACAAAATCCGTGCACAGGGAGGGACCCTCGGTCTGGCCTGCAATCAGGGCTGATCAGCCCCCCCCCCTCCTTCCCTCACTCCCTCAGCACCTCCCACCACCACTGGTCACCTATCATGTTCCACACCGCCCCCTGGTGGTCAGCACACGTCATAGTGAGCGATTGAACTCCCGGTCTCCCAGCTGAACTCCTGAATGCCTTTTATACCTATAGATGTTTCTATCTCTCCCTCTCCCTTCCTCTCGGAAATCAATTAAAACATTTTTTTTCTTAAACACAGTGGTACCTCGAGATACGAGTGCCCCAACATACGAGGTTTCTGAGATACGAGCCGTGGAGCGAGCGAGCGATTTTTGCTTTGAAATACGAGCAACATTTGAGATAGGAGTCATCTTGCAGATCGGCCGGCTGCACACGACTGACCCACCAGTTTACCGAGACTCGAGCGTCTCATAGTTTCCCACGCCTCAAGGTTACGGGACGAATTAAACTCGTATCTCGAGGTACCACTGTAATGAGTTGCAGACAGGATGTCCCTTTAACCCCCTACGTAGGATCGCTAGGTATGAGCCACTCTTCTGAAGAACCACGGCGCAATTTTCACCCCAGAGAAATGTCACGCCGACACGGTGCCATTGTAGGAACACGCAGTCCACGTTTCTCCACGTGTCCCAATTACGTCCCGGGTGGCTATTTTTAGGGCCGTTTGCCACAGAACCTAACCCGCGTCGCAGTTCGCTGCCCGGTGCCTGAGACTTTAGACTCTTCCTGCTCTGTTACCCTCTTTCACGGCGTCGACCTTGAGCGTTCAGGCGGGTGTGTGCTCCGGTGTGGGCTTGAGAGGTTAAACCTTGGGGGCCAGAATGCGTCCTCTCTGAGGCTCATCCCGGAAGCCACCACTGTCCTTTGACCCTAGTATGGGCAGCGGTAGATTTGACTCACCTGGGCCAGGCAATGTCCAGCAGGTGTCTCCTTTGTGGAAGTGTTAGGGCGTGTTCTCCCCTTGGGCGGACGGCTCACGGCTCTGCGAATCATCTCCTCGCCAGGAACCTCCCATCCGGGTTCCGTTTCCACTGCTGACGTGTCTCCCCTGGATCCGTTCTTACCGCTTCCTGCAGGGGAGATCTCAAGCAGCTTTTTTCTATTTCCGCCATTCCTGTTCCTCCTGGGAGTGGGCATTCCTTTGTGAGGAGAGATCTGTCCTCTATCACACGTCAGCATCAGCACCAGCTCACGGATCGCTGTCCCTCCTTGGTGTGTGTTAGCCCAGCCCTTCCTGACACACGTGGTCTCATGCCGGAACCCAAACTTGGCCTGGGGCTTCTTCTCCACTGGCTCCTGGCTCCTTCGGACGTGCGTCAGGAGTGGAATTCTTGCACTTTCTGGCCTTTTTGGCTCAACAGTGTGTTGCCAATTCAGCTTTTTTTTTTTTTAATATATTTTATTGATTTTTTACAGAGAGGAAGTGAGAGGGATAGAGAGCTAGAAATATCCATGAGAGAGAGAGATCGATCAGCCGCCTCCTGCACGCCCCCTGCTGGGGATATGCCCGCAACCAGGATACATGCCCTTGACCGGAATGGAACCTGGGACCTTTCAGTTCACAGGCCGATGCTCCATCCACTGAGCCAAACCGGCTTCGGCGCCAATTCAGCTTTTAAGTAAAGTCATCCTGAAAGCCCTAGCGCAGGAGGTCGGCCGGCTCCCCATCCTGCGGTCCTCCGGCCGCCGCTCGCTGCTGGCGTCGTCAGCTCAGGGGGCCCCATGCAGTTTTCAGGCGGAAAGATGGCTGATGAACGCACTCAGACAGGAAGTGGTGCCGTACACTTAGCTGTGTTTCCCATTCAGCTGCCAACGGAAGACGTTGGCTCGCGTGTCCATCTCTGCAGGTCTTTAACCGCAGTGGGATCTATAACAGGGCTGTGTGTGTGTACATGTGCACATGTGTGTGTGCATGTGCACATGTGTGTATTGCATGACATATCTGCACAAAGGAAACCCTATATAGTGGCTGCGGCCAGCTTTGGGTCCACACCCACCCGTGGGGGGAGGTGGGACCAGATGGACTCTGAGCCTGGGCCACCCGAGCAGAGTCCCGCTGCCACCCGCACTGGTCTGCGGCTCCGGCAGGGTCACTGAGCCACCTGCCTCCGCTCTCCCGCCTGGCATCGGGCACAGGAAGGCTGCTTTAGAGCTGAGAGGGAGGATTAGATGGTCCACGAGAGACACCCCCCCCCGCCCCTGGTGCCACGGGCATGCAGTAGAGGGCACCTGTTGGCATGACACCGGATGCCAGGCTTACAGGAGAGTGGGGACTAATCCGGTAACAGACCCACCAGCACCCACGGGCGGGGAGCGGATCTGCTCCCAGCTGGTCAGGGCAGCGCTGCGCCCCTGTGCCAGCGGCCACAGCCCAGGACCCTTCTTAGCACTCCTCTCGCCCCTCGTTGCTGACCCGCTTTATCCGTTTAGAAACCAGCCTTGAAATTCCGTTTGGGGGCTCCCTGCTGGAGATACCACTTGGGTACAAAACCACAGTTAAGGATAAGAAGAGAGGTTTATTTTCCCCCGGGTGGGTGGATGGGATGGTGCCTGAGGAAACGCTCCCAGAGCTGTGGGCATTGAACCCCACACCCCTCACTGCTGGTGGGGCAGGTACACAGCCTTTCGGGGACCATTGGTGTGTGTTGGGGTGTGTGTGTGGGGTGGGGGAGTTTGAGCACAATATTCAGACATATTTGGTCTAATATGATTGTTAGGGTGTGTGTGTGTGTGTGTGTGTGTGTGTGCGCGCGCGCGTGCATGTATGTGTGTGAGTGTGCACGCTCAGTTCCTCTGAGGCAGTGGTTCTCAACCTGTGGGTCTCGACCCCTTTGGGGGTCGAACGACACTTTCTCAGGGGTCGCCTAAGACCATCAGAAAACAGATACTTACATTATGATTCATAACAGTAGCAAAATTACAGTGATGAAGTAGCAATAATTTTATGGTTGGGGGTCACCACCTATGAGGAGCTGTATTAAAGGGTCGCGGCCTTAGGAAGGTTGAGAACCACTGCTCCAAGGTCTCGCATGCGTTTGATGGCTGTGAGCGTGTGTCTGTGCAGCGCCTGTAGGTGTGTTTGTGTAACTTCCTGAGTTTGTGGGGTGGTCACTCATCTGAGGGTCAGACCTTCTGGGTCGCTGCTTGGGACTCTGGCATCAGACGGCCCCCCAACACACTCCCTCCTCGGCTCCCCATCCCCTCCCGCCCCTCCAGGGGCCCTCACCCGGGCGTTGAACAGACTCAGTCTCAAGACATCAGGTCACCAGGCGGGGCTGTGAGCTGGAGACAACCTAGCGGCTCACAAAGGGGCGGGACAGGCCACAGCAATGGAGGAGGGAGCTCCAGGCGATGGGTCGGGACCCCCTGCGCTGTGGCCACTTCACGGCCCAGTCAGCAACCCGGTCATCTGGCCCCGCCCTGACCGCACCTTCCCCCATCATTGCCCTCTCCCCCAGAACTAAAGAGGAAGACCAGTCGGCGAGGCAGACACACCCCCTCTTCTCTGTCTCTGTCACCCACACACTCATTCTTCCGCATCATCAGGGTGCACACCCAAAGGAGGTTTATGGGGGGGGGGGCGCGCTGGCTGCCAGCCATCTTCATCCATCATCTCGCAGCCGCCACACCAGGAGGTGAGCCATATCCCCCTCCTCTGGCAAACGAGGGCCCGGAAGCTCAGAGAATTTCCAGGCCTCGCTTGGAGTCATCCACAGGGCGCCGGCGGGTCCCAGAGAGACCGCCCGACCCGAGTGTGTTCCGTCCTCTCCCCGCCTGTCCCTCTGTGTCGCTCTCAGGATTCCAGAAACCAGGGGCACCCGTGCGGCTGAGGCTGAGGCCGAGGCTGAGGCTGAGGCTGAGTCCTGCTCCCCGGGCCCCAGGCGGCTGCTGGCTGGCATGACAATGAGCAGGTGTGCAAAGGGGAAGGCCAGCGAGCCAGGCCGGGCGGGAACATTCAGGGAGAACCTTCCGGGCCACGGCCGCAGGTGGGAGGCAGTCCCCTCTGCAGCTCTTTAGCAAGCAGGCCCCAGGCCGGGTGCCCAGGTGTCTCTGGGGACCTGCCCAGGCTCAGCGGCGAGGGGAGAAGAAGGCCCCAGGCGTGCGACAGCCCTGGCGGCAGCACACAGAGCGGGGCGCAGACAAAGACACCGCGGCCTTTGAAGTTCTTCAGAGGCGGCGGAAGAGAGACTCCCGGGGCCGGCGGCTTTGTCTCCCGCTTGCCTCTGGCCTCCCCGCACCAGCGAGTGGCAGCGAGAGTGGGCGGCGGCGGCTGCAGAGGCAGAGGTGGCTGGCTTCCCGGGGAAGCACCGGAGTGATGCCGCGTGAGTGCCAGGAGCCCCGCCAAGCTCTTCCCGGCAGCCGTGCTGGGCGGCGGTGCTATTCTTACCGCTGCCATCGAGCGGGGACTCACAGATCTTGGGGTGGAGGGTGGAAGTTAGCAACTTGCACAAGGTCACACGAGGAGTCAGGGTTCAGCCCAGAACTTTCAGACCCAAACCTGGGACCCGCCCCCTCCCTTAGAGCAGTGGTTCTCAACCTTCCTAAAGCCGCAACCTTCGCATACAGTTCCTCATGGGGTGGTGACCCCCAACCATGAAATGTTGCTACTGTGATGCATCGTGATGTCAATATCTGCATTTTCCGATGGTCTTAGGCGACCCCTGTGAAAGGGTCATTGGACCCCCAAAGGGATCGCGACCCACAGGTTGAGAACCGCTGCCCTAGAGGTTCAGGTCGGTGGCACGGCTGGGGCTTGGCTTTCTGGGGATGGCCCAGCCAGCCTTCTAAAGAGCTGCAGGGCAGTGGATAGAGAGTGGGCCTACGGACTGAGGGGTCCCAGGTTCGATTCCGGTCAAGGGCGTGTATCCTGGTTGTGGGGGGCGTGCAGGAGGAGGCTGATCGGTGTCTCTCTCTCATCGATGTCTCTAACTCTCTATCCCTCTCCCTTCCTCCCTGTAGAGAATCAATAAAATATATTTTTAAAAAATAAATAAGTAAGTAAAGAGCTGCAGCAGGGAGCAGTTCGCTGCTAACACGTGAAACGTACCTCGGGCCCTGCCCTGTTCTGCGTGCTTCACGTATGTTAACGCGTGTTAACAGACACTCCCCTGCCGGCCACTTCCACTTGGGCTCTTTCTGTTTTTCACTAATTTTTTTAATATATTTTTATTGATTTCAGAGAGGAAGGGAGAGGAGAGAGAGGAACATCAAAGATGAGAGAGAATCGTTGATCAGCTGCCTCCCGTACGCCCCCTACTGGGGATGGATCCCAAAAAAGGGGCCCGTGCCCTTGGCTGGAGTCAAACCCAGGACCATTCAGTCTACAGGCTGACGCTCTAACCGCTGAGCCAAACTGGCGAGGGCTGGGCTCTCAGCCTCCACAAGGAGCCAGGGAGATGGGCACAAGGTGAGAGGGAGGACGGCGGATGCCAGGGAGAACATTCAGGGCCACGGCCGCAGGTGGCCGGCAGCCCTGAGAGCGGTGGTTCTCACCCTTCCTCATGCCGAGACCCTTTAGTACAGCTCCTCATGTGGTGGGGACCCCCAACCACAAAATTATTCTCGTTGCTACTTCATCACTGTAATTTTGCTGCTGTTATGAATCATCATGTAAATATCTGTATTTTCCGATGGTCTTAGGCGACCCTGCTAGGGTTCTCAACTCGTTGCGACCCACAGGTTGAGAACTGCTGCCTTAGAAGATCTTAGTCAACGCCCCATAACCTGGTCCCACCATCCCTCGTTCCAGCCTCCTCTCTCGCCGATCCCCTTGGCTCGGGGACCAAGCGCTGCTCTGAGCTCACCTCTCTCCTCTCCCCGCACTGTCTTTGCACCCCTCTGCTACCTGATCCCCCCAGATTCAGCACCAAGATCCCCTCCATAATGAACCCCAGGCCTGCCTTGACCCGCTGTAAGCCTTTAGGACAGCGGTTCTCAACCTGTGGGTCGCGACCCCTTCGGGGGCTGCACAACACTTTCACAGGGGTCGCCTAAGACCATTGGAGAACACAGATACGATTCATCACAGTTGCAAAATTAGTTAGGAAGTAGCAACAAAAATAATGTTATGGTTGGGGGTCACCACCACATGAGGAGCTGTATTAAAGGGTCGAGGCAGTAGAAAGGCTGAGAACCACTGCTTTAGGCAAATGACTGACCCCCACCCAGTCTGTGAAATGGGAATAATAGACCCAGCAGTCGCCTCCTCCAGGGGTCGAGTGTCACATGGCACCGAGTATGCCGCAGGGCGTCTGGTCTGTGACTTGGAAGGTAGCCTGGGAGTCAGCCTTCCTCGTCCCAGCGGGCAGGCTCTGCCCCCTCGGGGGCAGCAGGGGGGGAGGGATCCAGCTCCCCTTCTCCAGGAAGCCACGTCCCATCTGCCCGGTTCCCGGTTCCCGGCCTTGTCAGAGGTTCACTGCGGTCTGGCCGCGGGCTGGGGCGTCTCGTCGGCAAATGCAAGGCTGCGGGTGAGAGCAGAGGTACAGGAATCGGTTATGATGGGCATAAATTGAATTTTAATAGAGACGTACGTGGCACGGAGCCAGCAGAGGCAGGCAGAGGGAAGGTAGTAATTAAAAGTTAACGAGTCCAGAAATGTGCGAGTCCTCGGGGAGAGATGGGGGAGCTGGGCGGGGAGGGGAGGGCCCCCCTCCCCCCTCCCCCTGGGCAGGCGGAGGATCCTCTGCAGGAGGAGGAGGGCTGACCTGCCCGTCCATCAGGCCGTATCTGCACGGAGGGGGTGGCGGAGCCTCGGGGACCCTCGGCCCACGCCTGGGGCTGCCTTGGGGAGCACAGGGGTACGAGCGGGGTTTCCAAACCTGAGCGCCAGGGACATGGGGGCAGGGTCATGCCAGCCGCCCCTCCCCCAGGCGTGAGCATGAAGAATGTCTCCGGGCATTGCCAGGGGGTGCTCTGGGGACCCCATCGCCCCATGGAAAGCGAGGCACCCACGCTGAGACTCGCTTAGTGGGAGTCAGAGCTGGCCCCCGGCGAGCAGGCGGCCTGCCGTGTGGGAATGGGGGCAGGGTCAGGGCCTGGGTCAGGGCCCCTCTTGGGGGGTCTCTCTTGCACCCCCTTTGACTTCTCCTGACAATCCCGTCGACAGTTCCTCTGATTTTGTTGAGTTGCCTGGAGTGGCTTCCTCGCTGCTTCAGGGGGGCCTGGGTGGAGGGTGAACCCGCAGGTGTGACACTGGCATCGCAAAGGAAGACCGGGGCTGGAAGGATGGGGGCCTGGTCCCTTTACCCCGGGAGCGGAAGGAAGGCGCCGGCCTCCTCCGGGGAGTCCTGCCCGAAGCTGCCAGAGGGGTGAGGCCGCGGTGGGAGAACAAGGCAGCTCTGACCAGGTCCCCACCCACCGGTGCCCAAGGCGCCTCTTCACACGGCCTGGAGCAGTGGTTCTCAACCTTCCTAAGGCCATGACCCTTGCATACAGTCCCTCATGTGGTGGTGGCCCCCAACCATGAAATGTTGCTCCTGTTATGCATCGTGATGTAAATATCTGCATTTTCCCATGGTCTTAGGCGACCCCTGTGAAGGGGTCGCGACCCACAGGTTGAGAACCGCTGCCCTGGCCTGCACCCCCTCCCCTGCTCCCCCGCCCTGCGGTCCAGGCCTCCCCTGACTTAAGACAGGTCCCTCCCGGACCCTGAGGGGCAGGTGAAGATCGAGGGCACACCGGCTCCCTGGGCCTCGGGTCGGCTCGGCAATAATTATATCAATGAAGACAAATACGCTCAAAAACGTACAGGGACGGCAGCGGGAGGAGGAGAAGCAAACATCGCTGACACGTCGGCTGCCTTCGTTTCCATGGCAACCTGCTTCCTCCCCCGCGCATCCCTGGGTCCTGGCTGGAGGAGGGAGAGGGCCCCCTCGTGTTGAGGAAGCCGGAGGTGGGTGGCGGTGCCCCCTGTCAGTCAGGGGAGGTGCCCGGGCTGAGGGCCGAGAGGTGTGGGGGCACACCCCCAGCCACAGGCTGGCCCCGCTGGCACCCGGGGACACCGCCCTGGCCCTGGGAGAAAGTGACCGTCCTCGGAGGTGGGGCTGCGTTTAGTGTCAGAACTGGAACTCAAACCCCAGGCCCTTCTCGCCATCGATGTTCCTCTCTCTCCCTCTCCCTCGCCCTTCTTCTCTGAAATCAATAAAAATAAATGTAAAAGAAAAAGAAAGAAAGAAAGAAAGAAAGAAAGAAAGAAAGAAAGAAAGAAAGAAAGAAAGAAAGAAAGAAAGAAAAGAAAGGAAGAAAGAAAGGCTCTTGAGCAAAGCCCTCCTCTGAGGGACGAGGCGTTTATTTCCACCCGAGAAACTGCACGTGCAAATGAGCGAGGGTTTGATCATCCATCGCCTGGAATTGACAGGTCGGCGTTTGGTCTCGATCCCCGGTAACCCGTGCGCAGGGGCGGGTAGGGGGAGGCAGGGAGAGACGGTCCCCGCCGGAGGCACATGTGTGTATTATCTGGGTTATTCCAAGATATGGAAATGAGGCCTGGGGGTCCCCCGGGCCCCTCCCCGCTCCCTCCCCAGATCTTCCCGCGCCCCCGCCCCCTCTGGGCTGGCAGCCAGGAGCCAGAAACTAATTAGACCCGGATTCAGCGATGTGCCCAGGCAGGCAACTGGTTGGGATAGATAGCCGCCTGGGGAGGTGGTAATGACCCCTGCTTCTGGGAGGACTGCGGGGGGGGGGGTGGGGTGGGGGGGTAGGCGGGGAGGCAAGGGTGCTGCTTTGGTGCCTGACTCCTCCCCCCTCCATCTCCCCCCCTCCTCGGAGCCCCTCTCTGGCCCGTTCGTGGGTCTTCTCAATGCGGGAGGTTCGGGGAGCCTCTCCCCGTGTCTTTGCCCCCCTAGAGAAGACCCTGCCGAGGCCTCCTTTTCTGCTCTCTGACTTGGGGGGCACCGGGGTGTCTGTGACTGAATTTGCACCCAGCCAAGGGGAGGCTTGCTCCCAGCCGGCTGCCCCAGGCCCTGGGGTACAGAGCCCCCTGGCAGTGAACTTGGAGGAGAAGGGGGTGCCCCTGGGGCTGGGGGTTCTTAGCTCAGGGCCTGAGGGGCAGGTGGGGACTCACAGAGGGGGGGCTCACCTCGGGCTTGGGGAAGGGAGAGGCCATTGGTCCTACAGAATGAGGCTGGTGACCAGGAAAGACAGTACCCACAACAGAGACGGGGCACAGACCCCGGAAGTCAACCCGCAGCACGTCCAGAAGCTTCAGGCACTGCGGCTGCTCCTGACCCTGAACCCCTAGGCACGTACAGAGGGGGGTCCCGCCCGAAGGAGAGGCCCAGCCTGGCCCCTGCCACAGCCTCTGCTCAGTGAGCTATCGCTGCCCAGAAAACCACCCCAAACCGTGGTGGGTTCAACAACCATGCTGGGTCTGGGGCTGGGTCTGGGCTAGAGCTGGGGCTGGGGCTGGGGTTGGGCTGGGGCTGGGGCTGGGGCTGGGGCTGGGCTGGGGCTGGGGCTGGGCTGAGCTGGGCTTGGCTGGAACCGGATGGGACAGCCAGGATGGCGGGCCTCTCCCCTCCTGCTTACGGTCTGTGAGTGATATTCTCGGGACGGGATCTGAGAAGGTGCAGGTAGAAACTGCAGGGCTCCCGGGGCCTCGACTCCGGAATGTCCCACCTCTTCTATCAGCGAAAGCACGTCTGAGGCCAGCCCAGAGGTAGGGGCAGCAGATTCCCCATTCTGCCTGCAGTCGCTATAAATATTAGGGGCACGCTTCTCGCAGCCCGCCCGGCGGCGGCCACATCACCTTTGCCAGATGGCGGCTGGCCGCTGGGTCCCCGGGGCCTCGTTAACACAGCTCCGAGCTGGGTCCCCCACCAAGGGCCTCCTCCGGAGTCCACCCCGAGGGTGACTTTGAACCCCGAAGAGAAGGGGCAGCGGCCGGAGGTGCGTCTCGCTGGAGGAGGCGGGGAGGGCGGGCAGGTGGGGTCGTGTGCGGGGCCAGCTGCCGGGGGGGCCGGCAGATGTGCAGGAGGCAGAGTGGACAGCTGGCTCCGGGCCCCACGCTCAGGGCAGCGCTGTCACAGCCCCAGACTCGGCAGCTCGGGCTCTGCTCTGGGGCTGGCCCGCTGGGCACGGCTTGTCCTGCCTGAGGGGGCAGGGGCCTGGCCTCGGGGGCTGACGGAGGGGCGGAGGGCAGCCATCCGGCCTCCCAGGGGGCAGCTGGCTCTCGGGGAGTGCCGAACCCCTACCTCATGCCCGGCCCAGGCCCAAGCCCTTGCCGGGAATCATCTCATCCCATCGCCCAGTGTGCCTGGGGCAGCACCACATCTGGAGGCAGGCTCCTGCGGCTCTGCCACCCGCGGGCTGTGTGTGCTTGGGCAAGTGACTGGACCTCTCTGTGCCTTAGCGTCCTCCTGTGTTTCTCCTGCCGAATTCGGATAAAACTGATTCTGACCTCACAGAGTAGTTCATGAGGAATAACCGCCTTATCTCGTGGGAGGTGCTTAAGTCAGTGCCTGGCCGATGTGTTGTTATTATTATTACTATTATTATTAACCCCATTTTTTAAAGTATATATTTTATTGATTTGTTTTTTATAGAGAGTTAGAAACTTAGATGAGAGAGACATCGATCAGCTGCCTCTTGCACACCCCCTACTGGGGATGTGCCCGCAACCAAGGTACATGCCCTTGACAGGAATCGAACCTGGGACCTTTCAGTCCGCAGGCCGACGCTCTATCCACTGAGCCAGACCGGTTTTGGCTATTAACCCCATTTTATAGATGAGGAAATGGAGGCACAGAGAGAGTGGGCAGCTTGCTCCAGGTCACTCAGCAAGTGAGATACACGGACAGTCATTAACCCGCCTTCTCCACCTGCACACACACACACGCACACTCACACACACTCGCACACACACACTCACACACACACACACTCACATACACACACACACACACACACACACACACACACACTCACACACCAGCCTGGACTCAGAGCTACTTGGGCAGAGGGACGCAGGGTGATGTGACTCGGGGACCGCTCGCGCTGCGCTTAGTGGGGTGCTTACAAAGCTCTGCAAGCGGACCCCGGCCCAGGCTAGCTGAGCACAGCCGTGTCAGCCCCTGAGCGCGATCAGAAACCGGGAAGGGAAGACAGGATAAGGGATGAACCCAGCAGCGACATTCTGCGCCCGTGCGGGGACCTCAGAATCCCGCACAAGCCAATGCCAACCTGAGGCTGGGCTCCGCCTGCCCTCTGAGTATATGCAGTGCCTGGGAGCAAAAGCCTGAGCTGGTGTTTTCCACCAGGCGCTGCTACCCTGCTTGTGCCCATTACACAGAGGAGTGCCCGGGGCCCGGCGAGGCCCAGCCCTCCGTGAGGCCGCGGAGATTGAGGCCGGAGCGGGGTTCTCGGCGAGGACCCCTCTGTCGGGTCAGACTCAGCCTCAGACCTGGTGGCGCTAGACTCGCTCTGCCCCATCCGCTCTCCCCTGGCTCCTGGCAAAGACCAGCCTGGCCTGCGCCCTCCCTCCCTCCCTACCTGTACCCATGGAGTCTGCGGGTTTCACACCGAGGGCCGGCCGGCGTTTGCTGGAAAGGGCCGGGTCATGAGGATCAGGCTTCGTGCACATACTCGGCCTTTTGAAACGGGTCGGCCCAGCGGTTCTAGAGCGAGGGCAGCCACGTCCACGCGTCGTCGGCGAGCGAGCGAGCGAGCTGGCTGCGTTCCGATCAGACTTCCTTTATGGGCGCGGAGATTGGAATTGCACGCGGCTCCCACCTGTCATGAGACATTACTCTTCCTCCCGTTTTGTTCGACAATTGAACAATAGAAAAACGCTGCAGAGTCTATCTTGCCGTCCGGCCGAGGGCGGGACGCAGATGCGAGTGTCGTTTGGGCTGGAGTCGGCCCACGTCGGTCTGACGTCCCGGCTTCACACCCTCCGTGGGTTCCTATTGTCTAATCACCCTGCAGCCCAGCCTGGCCGGTGTGGCTCAGTGGTGGGGCATCAATCAGCCTGCAAACCAGGAGGTCACGCTGTGGTTCCCAGTCAGGGCACGTGCCCAGGTTGCGGGCTCCATCCCCAGTGTGGGTCGTGCAAGAGGCAGCTGTCAATCATTCTCTCTCATCATGGATGCTTCTCTCTCTCTCTCTTCCTTCCTGTTTGAAATCAATAAAAAATAATAAAAAATACAGAAAGAAACAGGCCAAACTCTGCTCCCACCCCCTCAGGCCCTGTGGGGATGGTGCCAACATGAGGCCAGCGCCTCCCCCGGCCAGAGGCGCATTTCGTGACTTCCTGTCTCAGGACTGGTTCTCTCTCTGTTATCTACTCGCCATGCCTGGCCCTCTGATTCACCCTCTGAACTAGTACCTTGGAGCTGCTCTCTGGTCACGGGGGTGCTGAGAGGCCTTTAAAGGCAGCCTGCCCGGCACACCTGGGCACACCTGGCAGATGTGGGGGGGGAGGGGAGGTGGAGAAAGCCATCCATGAGGCTGCACCCCCCACCCCCATATACACCCCAAGATTAGTCTACCAAGCACACGCAACTGGGATCCTCAAGGCCGACCCCCACGCCCCCTCCTGAGGGGCCTATTCCACTTTGCTTTCTCTCCCACCCACCCGGCCGGCCGCCCAGGAGGCATGTGGCACTGCAGGGAGCTGACCAGAGATTGGGGACCCAGCCTCCTGCACCCCCCACAGCGGGAGGAAGCAGGGAGCCACAGGGGACCAGAGCATCCTCGTGAGCAAACAGAGGCCACCAGTTTCCTTGCCTTTTCGTCTTTTTCTTTCTCTTTTGTTTTAAATAACCACACTGCCCTCGGGAGTTCTTCTTTCTCAGCCACTTTTTTAAAAAAATCCAAACAGAACCGGCTACACGTTTTAACACCTTGCACCCGGGACCGATTTGGCCTTCTCGCCTCTCCCTCTCTGCTCCTCGTATATAGCAGGCCGGGTCCCACGCCATTCTTACCTTTTCCGAATGCTCCCCCCGCTCCTGACTGTTGTCTCGGGGGGCGGGGGGCAGAGAAGGGGGGCCTGGGTCAGGGCAAAGGCTGGGCAGCTCCCTGGGGCGTCTCTCCCTGGGATGTGAGAGGGGACTGCCCACCGCCCCCTGAGCAGACCAAGGACCCTGGACAGGTCAGGGGGCGTGGTTGGAGAGGGGGCAGGGGCACACGCTTGGGTTCAGATGGGCCTGAAATCAAATCTCACTTTAGCCGAAACCGGTTTGGCTCAGTGGATAGAGCGTCGGCCTGCAGACTGAAAGGTCCCAGGTTTGATTCCCGTCAAGGGCATGTACTTTGGTGGTGGGCACATCCCTGTAAGGGGTGTGCAGGAGGCAGCCGATCAATGTCTCTCTCTCATCGATGTTTCTAACTCTCTATCCCTCTCCCTTCCTCTCTGTAAAAAATCAATAAAATATATGTATTTTTTAAAATCGCACTTTGCTGGGTGACCTCGGGCAACTTGCTTAACCTTTCTGAGCCCGGGTGCCCCGGCTGTAAAACGGGGAGTCGTCGCTTCTCCGCCCAGTAAATGCGGGGGTGAACCCGGTAACGTACGCCACGTGTTTGCCGGGAACCCCAGGCTGGCGGCATTGTTATTGGGGGGGCGTCATTGTTATTGGGAAGGGAGGGCCCGCAGGCCATCCCTCCCGCCCGGGCTGTGTGCCTCTCCCGCCCCTCAGCTTCCTCCCAGGCCTCCCGCCTCCCCCATCTGTCCGCTCCCCCACAGTCCGGGGGAGCCCTCCTGCTGCTGGGAACCCTAATGAAGCTCTTTCTTCCCGGCTCACCGAGAGCGTTAATTGGCCCGGAAGATGGCAGGGGAGACAGACGCCCTCCCCCGGCCGCCCGCTAGCCAGCTTGTCACCGTGTTATCTGGCCGCGGCCCCAGCTCATTAACACCGATGTTCCTCCCATTGACCACAGGGCCCCGATCAATCAGGGAGGCTCGGGCCAGCGGGAGGGGAGGCCCTGCGGCTTCCGGCATCTCCTCGGCTTCTGAACCCCACATCCATCCGCAGGGGGTGGTACAGGCCCCAGGCCGGGTCCTGGCTGAGCAGCTGCCTTCGGGCAATTCTGCATCCAGCATGGCTTGTCCCCGGGCTGCCCGCTCCCAAAGGGGCTGCAGACCCAGGCGGCGGCCATCCTCCCCTCTCTGCCGACTCGCCCCTCCCACAAGGTCACGGGGGCTTTCCTGGCCTGGCTTCCCCCCAACCCGGAGGAAACCTGGCCGGACGAGAAGGGATGAGCTTCTCACAGCCGCTGTCCCACGTAGCCACCAGCTTAGTGCCTTCGTGGCAAATGCTCACATCCTTGTCCCCATTTCGCAGATGGGAAAACTGAGGCTCTGGCAAGGACGCCTCATGCACCCAGGCCACACTCCTGAGAAAGAGCTAGACAGCATGGCTCTGCATCAGAAGCCCGGAACTTTCTCCCGCGCTCCCTCGTGGCCCGGCCAGGGGTGAGCCTGCGCCAGGGCACGGGGTCCAGCCCGCTGGGCCCAGAGGGGCAGCAGCCACAGGCGGGTGGGGCAGATGGAGCTGCAGGCTGAGCATGCATGTGTGTTTGGGGAGGGGGGTGGGTCTGTGGGAGGCGGGGAGCCAGGCTGGGAGAATGAGCACCGTTATGGTCCTTGTCGGGGATGCTCCCAGCAAACCGAGATGCCCGCCAACTGCCTCGGAGTCCCGCCTGGGAGGCAGGGGGGGTGAGAGCTGCGATCGGGCCGAGCGAAGAGGGTTTCCCGGCCGGGAAAGGCGCTGGTGGGGCTGTTACTTTAAATACCGCTGCCGACCGGCCAGAAATAGGCCTTCCAGGCAGGGAGCACCAGAGGCAGCCCCAGGGGAGGGAGGTGGGGGAGCAGAGCCCGGCTGCATGTGCTCGGCCAGGCCAAGGAGAACCTGCCCCCCACAACTACAGGGCAGGGGCGGGGTGAGGGGGGTGCAGAGGGGAAGCCAGAGCTGGCCCAGCCGCAGGGGCGGGCCGGCCTGCCGCCAGCTGTCCCCCCTCGAGCTCCGGATGCGGCCTGGGAGTTCTGGCCGAGGCACGCGGCCCCAGAGCCTTCTGCAGAAATCTCCGGTAACTGAGTTTAGCATCCGGCGCACGTCCCTGGCACCGGCAAACAGACCCGCGCCCTACGGGTCCCCCGTGCCTTCTTTAGAATGTAGCCTTGAATTACACGCTCCGAGTGCATGTTTTAACAGTAGTTTTAAAATAAAACCGGTATATGGTGGGCGATAAAGAGAACTCCAATGGCACCGAGAGACGTAAAATCAAAGAGTAGACTAGACGTTCCCCTCCCTCCCCACCCCGACACCCCTCCTCAAAGGCGGCTAACAGGTGCCGGAGGATCTGTCTCCGAAACGTCGCGTGTCCTCGCCGGAGCGTGTGCACGATACATGCTGTTTCTGTGTACCACATGGGGTCATACTGTTTACACTATTCTTTGACTTTGTGTGTGTGTGTGTGTGTGTGTGTTTTGTCCGCAAACTCAAATGACTGTTATTGGCTCAGTGTGTATGACCCTAAACGTGAAACTAGGGTTTGGTCACCCGTTGCAATACACAGCCGCTTAGAGAATAAATACGTCACGGCCCCGGCCCCTGACACTCCGCGGCGATGCTGTTTAGCTTTATTACTTCCTCGGGTTCCTGTTTCCGTAAACATCCGCCGTCTCCAGCTTCCTGTCCACCACGCTCCGAGCCGCTGGGACCATCCCGTCTTCTTCCATCCGTCCAGGTGTCCCGGCGCCGGCGGCGATGACCGCGGCCTCATTCGCGGATCCGACCTGTTTCTGCTGGTCACCGACAGGCGGTGTCAGGCTCTCGTGGCTTTATCTCTGCCGTTACGAGACTCGCATATTCTTATTCTGACAGGGTTTGTCCCCAAGGCTGCATCCGGTTACCCTTTCAACGGTCCGTCTTCCCCCTGCTCTTGCGGGCACTGGGCGCGATGGGGCGTGAAGACCGTCCGTCGGCTGTCTGATGTGCCGGCGTGGTTCGCTGGGGCTGCGTTTCGCCGTGACAGAAGCGGAGCATCCCTTTCTGTCCGCCGTGCTGGCCGATTCTGTTCATTTTCCTCTCGCCCGTGTGATGTCGTAACACCCGATTCCATTTCCAAAGATAGAGAGCTTTTCCGGCCAATCTCGCTCTCCATCTCCCCTCTCCGGTCATCCCATCACTTTCAAGACCCAAGCCATTTCCCCAAAGCTGTCCCTCCCCGCCCTTCCCTGCGGGGAGATGGGGGAGAGATGAGGTAGAGAGATGAGAGAGCCTGGGAGGGGCTGGAGGATGGGTCGGAGGAGTACGTTTGCCAGAGCGGGGCGCCCGCTATCTCCCCATCATCGCGCTGAACACAGTGAGGACGGACAGATAAGAGCTGCAGCTGGTGGCAGAGATAAGAGGCTTGGACAGCCAGAATGTTCTAGATAATGCTGCCGAGCCAGAGAGGGAGCGGGGAAAGGAGGGGGGGGCCTTCTGCAGCCCCCGGACAGCGGTGGGGCCCATGGGGTACGACGTCAGTGCTGAGACGGTTAACTGCGGCGCTTGGAGCCAGAAGGCTCTTTGGGGGACCCTGGCCCTGCCTCCTCTCACCTGGAAGACTCCAGGTCAGGGACAAGCTGTTTCTGAATCTCAGTTTCCTCCCCTCTAAAGTGGGGGTACACCGCTCCACGGGAGGAGCGTGGCGATGGAATGGCCATGTGCACCTGGCCTCATAAAATGGGAAAAGTGGAGCCTGGGTAGTGGGCTTTGCGTCACATTTGTTTAAAGCTCACACAAATGGCTTTTGGGCTGAGATTACAATCCTTTTTTTTGTTTTAATCTCAAAAATGTCCTTTGTAAATAAAACGCTAACCATCTCTATTCATGTTTCTCTCCCTGCCTGGCACTTTGTAATGTTTTCCCTTTCTCTCTCTCCCTCTCCTTCTCTTTTTAGGGTTTCGTTGTTCAATCTGTTTGCTTCTTGGTTAGCTAGGTTTCATGATCTTACCTGGATAAATAAAAAAATTGACAATGTTATGTCCATCCCCCATATTTTAAGTGTTACTGGTCTGTGATATGTAATCATCTGCAAACTGCTGTGTGAAGTGAGGAAATGTATAAAAAGTACTTAATACAACAGCAGCATGTACTTAATACATCACCAAGTTAGTGATGATGATGGTGGTGATGGTAGTGATGGTGGTGGTGATAATGATGGTGATGATGGGGATGATGATGGTGGTGGTGATGATGGTGATGGTGGTGGTGATGGTGGTGATGGTGATGATGGTGATGGTGGTGGTGGTGGTGGTGGTGATGGTGGTGGTGATGGTGGTGGTGGTGGTGATGGTGGTGGTGATGGTGATGATGGTGATGGTGGTGGTGATAATGATGGTGATGATGGTGGTGGTGATGATGGGGGTGGTGGTAATGGTGGTAGTGATGATGGTGATGGTGGTAGTGGTGGTGGTGGTGATAATGATGGCGATGATGATGATGATGGGGATGATGGGGGTGTTGGTGATGGTGGTGGTGGTAGGGATGATGGTGGTAATGATGATGATGGGCCTGCACTAGAATTCATGTAAAACTAAACTTGGCAAGTCTTGGGAGTGAGATCACTCTGTCCCAGGGTTGGCACAGCCTCGGGGCAGGTGACAATGAGCTTACCCACCAGGTCAGCTGGACAAACCCTATGACATTGATCTGACCTATCTTGATGGCCATTTATGGGTTGTTTCAGGCTGTTGTTTGATGATCTCTGCCGTTACAAGCGTCATTCATTCCCTGGGGATGGGAGAGGGGGTCCCAGCGGGGGGTGCCAGGGAACTAACTCCTCCCTACCGGAGAGCATCACCTGCCCAGGTGTCCTGAGCGGGCCTGGCCTCCCCCCTGCCTCTCAGCCAGGTGCGCTCCTCACACACCCGCTCTGCAGCGGCTTTCCCTGCAAACCAGACTCTGCTGCTCTTCGGTCGGGTCATGTCTCCGGAAGCAGGCTCCCCAGGGGCCTCCTTGGATTCATGCATCCCGGTCCCAGGGCCCCCTCTGCAGAGCCCCCCCTGTCCTGCTCAGAAGACTACTTTTCCCGCCCCAAAGCTGCAGTGGGTGTCTGTTACTTTAAGGATGATGCAATGCAAAGCATTTGGTAAAACATATACATGTCCTTACATCTCTCACCTCCATCCATTTCCATTAATAAATTTTATTTTGCCTGGCCAAAATGATGAAATGCCGCCACTTTTCTCAGTCTTGAGAGTCACGGGAAAGGGGGACAGGAGCCTCCAGCAGACCCGGCAGTGCTGGGAGATCTGGTCACGGCCAAGGTCAAGGACTCGGGCGGAGCACCTCCGGTCCTTGGGGACGTGCAGGCTGCTTCCTGGACTCCTAAGCAAACTGCCTGTGGGTGGGCCTCTCAGTAGCTAAGGACCTTTCTGTGACCCCCTGGCCTGGCCAGAGAGCAGAACTCACCCGTCCTCTTCATGCTGGAAGAGGGTGAGGTGGTGCCCTCTGCCCTCTGACCCCGGTCTGATCCCCGCGCACCCCCACACCAGCCCCCTTGCTCACTGGCTGTTTCGTCTGCCCGCAGGTACATGATCAGCAGCCTGGACCGCACCCATGCTGGCTTCTACCGCTGCATCGTGCGCAACCGGATGGGGGCCCTGCTGCAGAGGCAAACGGAGGTGCAGGTGGCCTGTGAGTACCGGGCGACGCGGGGCAGGGGGGCGTGCAGCAGGAGAGGGCCTCACGCACCAGCCGCACTCCCTCGGTGCTCATCGGAGCTCCCCGTGGCCGTGCCGCTCCTCCGGCCAGTTCTCTCGTCCTCCAGCCGATGACAGGGAGGCTGGGGGCGGTGGCAGCGGCTCGCGAGGCCACGCGGCTGATAAATGACACTCGCGTCTGCTGGCTCTGAGTCCAGCCCTCTTCACAGGGGACCCGTGGCTTTGTGTTTTGTTTCTTTTTTTTAATATATTTCTATTGATTTCACAGAGGAAAGAAGAGGGAGGGAGGGGGAGAGGGAGGGAGAAATAGAAACCTCAGTGATGAGAGAGAATCGTTGATCTGCTGCCACCTGCACGCCCCCGACTGGGGATCAAGCATCTGCCCTGACTAGGAATCAAACCATAACCTCCTGGTTCAGAGGTCCGTGCTCAACCACTGAGCCACCCTCTCTAGAACAGCGGTTCTCAACCTGTGGGTCGCGACCCCTTTGGGGGTCAAACAACCCTTTCACGGGGGCCGCCTAAGACAGCCTGCATATCGGATATTTCCATTATGATTCATAACAGCAGCAACATTATAATTATGAAGTAGCAACGGAAATAATTTTATGGTTGGGGGTCACCACCACATGAGGAGCTGTCTTAAAGGGTCGTGGCCTTAGGAAGGTTGAGAACCACTGCTCCAGAAATCAATGGAAAGAATATCCTCGGGTGAGGATGAACAGAATTAAAATGGAAGAGTCACCCCTCAATCCAGAGCCCAGACCTCGCCCAGGAGGGAGCTCCCGGCGTGGAGGGAAGTGGGGGAGAAGCTGATAGGAAACCTCAAGTGAGGCGAGTGTTTGCGGTGATTGTGGAAAACAGCTGTCGCCGGGAGCGGAGGACAGCCTGTCCCCATAAACCAGCGCCAAAGGCAACTCGAGGAGCGGAAAAGTCTGGCTTCCAATGACGGGCAGGGCCGCCATCGGGTGGGGTGGCTGGCGGACTCGCTGGAGCGGCGTGTCGCAGTGCCCAGTCCAGCAGGGCAGGGCCGGGCAGTCGCAGGCAGCCTCCAGGAAGACTGCACGTGCATGGGTGCACACGTGTGTGCGAGTGTTGGTGCACCAGTGTGGGTTCGTGCACCTGAGTAAATCGTGTGCAAGTGTAGGTGCCCCCGTGTGTGTGTGTGTGCAGAGGTGTGTGTCTGGATTCATCTGCCTCTTTGTCCCCCTGTGTGGGGGAGAGAATATGTGTGGGAGTGTTTGCACCTGTGTGTAACTGTGTGCACATGTGTGTGCCCATGTGCATGAGTGTGTGTGTGTGTGCAGATGTGCATGGCTTGAAACGCCTGCCTCTTTGCTCACCTACGTGTTGGTGAGAACACGTGTGTGTGCATGTGTGTGTGTGTGTGCGTGTGGAGTTGGAAATGCCATCCAGGATGACCATCGGTCCAGCGGTCGTGGGGCATTCTGTTCCGAGCCCTTGGCGCAGAGAGACAGTCGGAACTTTCTAGAGTTGCGAGCCCTCGATGGCAGTCTTCCCTGGGCAGGCTCTGCTGGTCAAAACGGGAAGGAGGGGCCCTGGCCGGTGGCTTCGCTGGTTGGAGCATCATCCCGTGCACCAAAAGGTTGTGAGTTTGGCTCCCGTTTGGGTGCACATGGGAGGCCACTGATCAATGTTTCTCTCTCTTTCCCTTTTTCTCTCTCTAAAATCAATCTCTTAAAAACACATTTTAAAAAGAGTGGGAGAGAAAGGAAGGGAACCCAGCATCCCGTGACTGAAACACGTCCTCTCTAGCCGTGAGAGGGACCCAGAGCCCAGGATTCAACCCACTGACATCCGCCCCCCCAATAATATACACACTCCTCACACACACGCACCCAGCATGCGGATGCTCCCTCAACACCAGGCCCCACGCCGGCATGGGCCCTGCCCCAGACCCACAGGGGTCCTCCGGCCCCTGAGCCGAGGGATGGCTTGTGACCGGGCCCAGGGGCAGAGCAAGCACCGTGCACCGATGGCGCAGGGGCCTTGGCGAAGGACCAGGTGCCGGGAGGAGGCTGGGACCGCCCTGGGCTCCCGGCTGGAGAAGTCGGGGCCCAGCAGCTTTCTCCTCTCTGCAGGGCCCACCAGGAGGCGTCCTGGAGCAAACCTCCAGGCTGGGGTGAGGGCGAGACAAAGGGAGGCCTGGAGGACGCAAAATTTAAGGAGGCGCTCCCCTCAGGTCCTCACCGTGCCCTTGTAGGACCCCCAAGAGCCGGTGCCTCCTTAAATCTTTCACCTCATTCACCCTATCCCAGTCCTGGGCCCTGCATTCCTCCTGCATCTGTCTGTCTGTCTGTGCCTCTGTTTGACTGACCTGGCCACAGGGTTCTGAGGATGCGTAGGGATGGCTGTTTCTCTGGGGTGGGCGGGCTCTGACCTGGAATGCCAGATGACCCCTGTCTTTGGAGACTCCTTCTTTCCAGGGGATCCCCCAGGCAGACCCCACCCCACCCCGGCTCCACCCCCTTCCCAAAGAGAGAGACTGGGAATTGGGTTCTAATGGAGAAATTAATAAGGCAGCTGTGCTAACAACTAATGATAATAGCAAAGTCATTACCGAAGGGTTCTTTACATGTTTTTAATTACAGCAATTAAGGGGAAGTCAATAAAATTCCCGCCCCCCTCCCCAGCTCCCTTCCTGTCCCCAGGGGGCCTCTCTCCTTGGTTTTTTTAAAGTCACCATGAGTTGCTGGCAGGTGACCAGTGGGCTGAGAAGGTGGGAGAGCGTTCTGAGCCGACAGCTGCCCTCGGGGGTCTCCACGGCCAGACCCAGCGGGCACCTGTGTTCTGCCCACCTGCCTGCACAGCTTCCTCCCCGCCAGGGGGAGGGTGGCTGGCTTTGGGCTCAGACTTGGAGCCCCAGCCCTGCCCCAGCCTGCCCTCCCTCTGCAGGGCACAGGGGCCATGCCCCCCCTGGGGAGCCCGCCTGCTCCCTGTTACCCAGGGGGCTCGTCACCTCTACAAAACGGGGCTAGAGGACATCCAGCCGGCCGTCACGTGGGCTGGGCTTGATGCCCAGAATGTCACCCCTGGGCTGAGTGTGTGAGTATGGACACGGGGGCCGTGCGTGCTGTGGACCGGGGTGGCATCGCTGAGTGCTTCCGGAGCCCCGTCTCCCCAGAACGGTTAATGAGACAACGGTGGCTGCCCGCCTGCTGCGCACCGAGCCCGCTCTAGGCAGGGAGGACGTGGCGGACAAAAGCCAAACACTCCTGCCCTAGCCCAGTGGTCGGCAAACTCATCCGTCCACAGAGCCAAATATCAGCGGGACAACGACTGACATTTCTTTGGAGAGCCACATTTTTTAAACTTCTTCTAATGCCACTTGGTCAAAACAGACTTGCCCAGGCCGTGGTCTTTTGTGGAAGAGCTACCACACGCAAGGGGCCAAAGAGCCACAGGTGGCTCTCGAGCCGCAGTTTGCCAAACACGGCCCTAGCCGGTTTGGCTCCGTGGAGAGCTCGATTCCAGTCAAGGGCACATATCTCTTTTTTTTTTAAAATATATTTTTATTTATTTTTTTACAGAGAGGAAGGGAGAGGGATAGAAAGTTAGAAACATCGATGAGAGAGAGACATCGATCAGCTGCCTTCTGCACACCCCCTACTGGAGATGTGCGCGCAAGCAAGGTACCTGCCCTTGACCGGAATCGAACCTGGGACCTTTCAGTCCGCAGGCCGATGTTCTATCCATTGAGCCAAACCAGTTTTGGCAAAGGCACATATCTTAATGCAGGCTGTGGGTAAGGGTGGGTGCAGCAGACAATCAATCGACGTGTTTCTCTCACATCAATGTTTTTATCTGTCTTTTCCTCTCTCTTCCACCCTCTCTAAAAGTCAATGGGAAAATATCCTCAGGTGAGGATTTAAAAAAACAACAACAAGACATCCATCCTTGCCCTCGAGGAAAGTATTGGGGCGACATAGAAGGACAGTACAGAATAGGCTAGAGACGAGAGACGGCCCCGTGAAGAAAAATAAAATGTCCTCAGGAAAAATGAGGCCAGGTGAGGGAGGCAGAGGCTGGGACAGGGCTCCTATTTGAAATGGTGTTTGAGGAGGTGACACTGAGCACAGTCTGGGAGGAAGGAAGGAGGGAGGGAGGGAGGAAGGGAAGGAAGGAAGGAAGGAAGGAAGGAAGGAAGGAAGGAAGGAAGGAAGG
>PVJN01028958.1:0-26785 GCA_004026805.1 Lasiurus borealis | reverse complement strand
CTCTTCCTCCTACTCCTCCTCCTCCTCCTTCTTCTTCTTCTTCTTTTTCTTCTTTTCTTGTTTCCTCCTCCCTCTTCTTTTCTGCTAATTTTTCAGTGGGAATTAGGGTTTAAATGACTACCTGGACTTGACTTCCACTTCACTCAGCTGCACTCTACACCCATCTTTGCTTTATTTTAATGAAATCCTATGTGATAAATATAGTTGTTTCTTTGTTTGTTTGTTTTGCTATTTGTTTGAGAACTCCTGGAGATTTTGTGCCTTCAAATAATGCAATGCCTATTGTTAAATACATTAGAGACACTGGATACAAAGGAATAAAATGTATTAATTCTACCTCTTTTACAAAAATTTGAACAAAACCTTAAGAGCTTATTAGGAATTTCTGAGACTCACTGAGAAAGCTTATTTTGTTTTTCATTTTCTTTTTAAAAATAATCTACCTTTCCCATTGTTGTACAATGGTAGCCATTCATTTTGGTCACTGGTATTGTGTTTCAATTCATGATTATTTCCACTTGAGGACATTTTTCTCTATGGTTACTTAAATTTGAAGCTTAGCTGTGGGAAGTCATTTAGGTGATGACTCAGTGAAAGCAGTGGACAGTTTAGATGCCGATAGTTTATCTCTCAGAACCAAGTCCTCAGCCTCCCAAGGCCTCAGATACTGATTTAATCGTTTGCCTCGACTTTTGGAAAAGTGAGAGTGCTTCAACAACATTACAGACTGTTAGAGAGGTATTTGGTTTTCACATTTTTGTCTGCATCTGCTTTAATCTTAGTAATCTTTGAGGTAGAAGGAGGAATATTTGGATTACTTTATAGTATTTTCCAGCTTAAGAAATAGTATTAGGCTGTTAGAAAATGTCATTTATAGTTTGAGATACACATAGTTAATGTTATCTCAAAAAAGGAATATTTTAAGAATTTAAAATTACCTTTTTATAAGACTGTGGCAATGTTAGATTCTTCCATAAAAGTTACAGAACAAGGGAACAAACCAAATTCTTATTTTCTTTAGTAATCAGAAAACCAAGCTGATCTTTCTAATTTGACCATATTGATTATATTTTATATATTATACATTGTACTCATGGAATAGCAGATGTTCTTCATTATAAAATGATAAAGTGAGGCAGTGAGATAACTGGGCACTTTGTATGATCAAAGCCTTCATTTTATAACATTATATGATCTTTTTTCTTACACAATCAAATCAGGCTAATGTAGTAAAGGACATGTTTTTTTTTTTAAAGAACTTTAAAAGAACACAAAGCTTTCTTTTCTATCAGCAGATTTTTAAGGTTATTATGAATTATTGCCTTGTACTTTATATATGGCCAACACCTGGTATCAACATGCACAGTTGTTCTGAGTTTATTCCTATGCAAGACATGGATTTTAATTTAAAAGCTTCAAACCTTCCTTCAGTTACTGGTGGAAACTTGGCACTTTTCTTTTTAATAGCAGGAGATAGGACAAACAGAACATGTGGGATCCAGAAACCACTATTTCTTATTGGTCCTGAAATGCTGTTACTGTTTCCAATTAACTAGGAAATATCAAATATAAAGGGGATTTATATGGATTACTATTTTTTGAGTTCTCCTATCTGAGTTACTGTACAAAAGACAAAATATCTCAGTTTTAGAATTTCACAATTAGATACAGGAAGATTAATAATATAAAGTTTCTGCTTCATATATATTGGGTGTGTTTTTTAAAAATTCATAAGTAAAAACATGAATGAAGAAGGCGAAGATAGATGAAGCAAGAAGTGGGATGATTTCAAAACAAAGTGATTCCGGGGCAGGCTACACATTCATATCTAGGTGTTTCAGCAGCCCATGCAAAGAATATGCATCATCATAGGTTAGGATTGAGGAATGTAAAAGGCAAAACACAAAACAGAAATAGTTCAGAGACTTTTCCCCTGAATGCTCCCTGCAACACCAATGTAAACATTTTTTATCTGATTCAATACACACCTAATGCTTACTTACCTATTCTGCACTCATCACAGTTCTCAATGCTGGGAAAAACAGGGACAACCTGAGCACATGCTGGCCATAAAGGTAGGTTTAGTGAGGGATCCAAACAGCAATTCAGGATTAAGTACCACAAGAGGATGAACACAGTATAATAGTAATAACCCACTTATAACAACTCTCTCAATGAGTTTTGAAAGGCCATGTATTATAATGTTCCCATGTAGAGTGATGAACTCACATCAAAGACAAATTAAGGAAAAAAAGTAATTATGAATGGGGCTTGGAATCTCACTTTGTTCCCTGATTTTTTTTAATCCAAGGATAGATGTTAGAATATGTGATGCATTCTAGGAGAAGTAACAGTTATGGGAGAGGCATTGAGCAGGTACTCTCCACTTTTATATGATCAAAATTGGTTAATGAGAAAAATAGGTTACAATTTACTGAGGATTCCTAACTTCCACTTAACTTTGTTCAGATAAGGACTACACAGGTAAAGCAATTATAACTGGGAATCATAAAAATTACTGTGGTAACAGTGAGTTGTTTTATATTTTATTTTATTTTTTGTGTGTGAGTGTGTGTAATAAATAATCTTTCTTTAAAATATGGATTTATTCCCAGCTGAATTTTGAGGAGATAACTTGTTTTCTTTCTTTTTTTTGTTTTACTTTTTTCTTGCTATTTTTATTATTCTAGATCTTGAAGATAAGCAAGTGTAGCAATAGCAGACAGGGCCTAATTTGATTTAAAGCAGAGATGGCAGAGACAGCTGACTGTTGGAATACAACTGAGAAAGGGCATGAAGAGAGGACAAGCACCTCTTAGGGAAACAATAGGAACAGAGACCATAGAAAAATTGAGGAAAGAAGCAGAAAATATGAAGCATAGAATTTCTATTGGAAACGGACCAAAAGCAAGTGAAACAGAAAACCAGAAATAAGGAAGAAATCATTTTGAACTTCTAAATAATGCCCTGCTATAACCTTGACAGAATTAAGGACCAGAGAGTCTAGTTAGTCCTTTGTAGAACTGGCCACTCCTCTGGGGAACATCTTATGGTGCCTTCAAAACCAAAGAGCAAGTGGCTCCCTGAGATCATCCACTCTCCAGTATGGCTAACCACCTATATTCAGTAACTAGCAGAGAAGTCACTTAAGCTGTCCTTTCATTTTATAGTAAAATTGAGGATTTGATATTTTTAAACATATAAATAGCATAAAATTACATAATAAAATAAATAAAATACAATAGCTTAAGCGTTATTTTTCTCTCTAATTTGCAATGAAAGGAACTGCTATTTTGCAAGCGTTTAGCACATGAAATTCTCTTGAATACAGTGATCAGTTGCACTATATATAAGACGTGCCTTAGTGAAAACCCAAGAGACATAAAACCAAGCTTTAAATGTTAACATTGACATTATATTTAACTGCTTCTTACTGAAACAGGCATGAATCAAGAAAATAATTTCCTCTGACAATGGCAAGCAGTAAATAAATTTTAAATGATTGGTGTAATTGTACATGCTTTGCAGGTCTATGTAGTAGAACTTTCTGTGATGATGGAAATTTTCCCTCTCTGTTACATCAGTTACATAAAGCTGCTGAACAAATAAACTATGATGGGTATAACTAAGAAAAGGATTTTTAAATTTTGTTTAATGTTAATTAACTTATATTTAAGTAGCCACACTATTTTCATACCTTGGTTGTTATGCACATTATATTTATTCACTTATTTTATTTTATTTTTTTTTCACTCTCCTCTATAAAACTCTGAGATCTGTAAGGACACCTAATATCTTGTACATTTTCTGACACAGAGCAGGTTCTTCTTCCTCTTCCTTTTTCTCCTCCTTCTCCTTGTTCTCCTCCTCTTTTTTTTCTTTCTTCTCTCTCCCCCCTCTCTCTGTCATCTCTCCCTGTTCCTCTCTTTCTCTCTCTTCTTCCCTTCCAAAGTTTATACATATTTACTTAAGTACTGATGCTAACAATCCACTCATTTCTTCCTCTTTTTTTAATACTTATTAACTGAATACAAATCGTTGTAATAGGTTCTGTGAGGTATTCACAACATGCATCATCATTTTGAGTTCATGTCTTGGTGTTCTACTCCTGGTGTGTATCAAAGAGTCACAGACCTTGAACACTTGATGAGTGCTCATTTCAAACCACAGCTGTATTAATAATTTTTTCCATGCTTTCATCTTAATGATATTAAATATAGAATGCTTCTTGGTCTATAATACATTCAAGAATTCTCTTCCAAGTTTCGACAGTGTCAATTATGTTCAATGGTACATTAAATATAAGTTCTAATCCATTCTTCTATTGAATGTGGATCCCATTGGTTCTTACTCATAATATACTATTAAAATAACTTCACACTGGTGATGTACTGAGTGACAGTTTGACAGCTTGAAATTCTGATGGGGCATGCATATCTCTTGTATAACTAGGTTTAAAGCTCTGTTTTGCATATTTATAACCTTGCGACATGCTGAAATTACAATGGGGATATAAAATTTAATTGTAATTGAGGAACATAAATCCTCCATTTCCATAGAATTTAATTAAACAATTCCATTTGACTTTACATTTCTGCTTACCTGTCAGGGTCTAAGTTTACATGATCCTGGTAGTAAAATCTAAAATGAAATGGACAGCCAGAAAGACTTTATTTGATCAGGTTGTGTCAATTAATTAAGTATAGGGTGAAAAAAATATGTACCACTTTAGAACAGAAAATGCTTAATATTTTATAATGAACAATTTTTAAAAAGAGAATTTAATGAAATTTTGCAGTCTTTCATCTCCACTGAAATTAATGTGTAAATTATAATATATATGTATATGTGTGTATATATATGTATATATATATGTACATATATATGTGCATTAATATCTGCTCATATAACATAATAAAAGCAGAATGACAAAGGGAAGAAAGCAAGAATTTAAAATATAGTAAACTAAAAAGGAATCACTTTGAGTCCAAACAGAAGGATTTTGTTTCTGTGGGACCTCATCTCTGAATGTTATTTTTTTCCTTGAAAAAGGCAGTCTTGAGACTCTATCCTATATAATAAAACCTTAATATGTAAATTGACCAAATGGCAGAATGACCAGTCGCTATGATGTGCACTGATCACCAGGGAGCAGATGCTCAACAAAGGAGTTGCCCCCTGGTGATCAGTGAGCTAGAATCCGGGTTCACCGCTGGCGGGTGCAGCAGCGGTGGTGGGAGCCTCTCCCACCTCCACAGCATCACTAAGGATGTCTGACTGTGAGCTTAGGCCCACTCCCTATGGGGACCAGGTCTAAGTCTTCAGTCAAACATCCCCTGAAGGCTCTCAGACTCTGAGAAGGTGAAGATGGGACTGAGGGGACTTTTGCCTTTCACAGTACTTATTAAATGATCAGTAAATATTGGTTGAATAAATAATATTGATGGAGTCTATGTTATAGTTACTGATAGCACCTAAAGTAATCCTCTCTATATATTTTCTTCATTACATGGTTTACCTATCAAACTTTTATTAGATTATGTCATCTTTGATGACAAGTAGAAACAAAATGACCAAGGTTCTAGTTTCAAAAAGAACAGTATCTCACTTGGATTAAATTGTTAATGAGTAGTATCATATGAGTTTCCCAATTCTTTGATAATGTTACAACAGAGAAGGGGTTAATGGCAAGTATTGATTGTAGTTTTTTTTTAAGGATAATGAAAAGTAATACCTGATTTTATAACTTTGAGATCCAAAATATATCTCCCCAGATTTATAAGAAGCAGTAGGGTAGGCTCCTGAGAAACTTTAATGATGCTGTGGACAAATGTGTGTCCTTAAACTTGTTTTGGTAGTATGCAGGTGCTCAATTTCTTTAGACATCTCCATGACATTTGTTAAATATTCCAGTTGGTACAGCCACCTTGAGCCTTTTATAATTTTTGTTTTGTTTTGTTAATCCTTACTGAAGATATATTTTCCATTGATTTTAAGAGAGAGAGAAAATTAAAGAGGGAGAGAGAAACATATGGATGTGGAGACACATCAAATGGTAGCCTCCTGCACATGCCTTGACCAAGGCCCAGGGATGGAACCTGCAACCCAGGTATGTGACCTTGACTGGGAATTGAACCCATGACCCTTCAGTGTGAAGTCAAATGCTCTAACCATTGAGAACACTAGCCAGGGTATTACACCTTTTCTTAAGGAGAGAATAGAGTCTGACAAATGAGGGCTTTCCATGTTCTGGGCTTAACACACTTGGAGGAAAGGAGAATTGCAAAGATTATATTTAACACCAAAGTAGTTTGGGATATTTTTAATTATGGAAAAGCTATTTGAGACAGTTAAATGGAATATAAAATAATATTTTTCAACAGGTGCAGTTTTGGTATTATTTGTCTCAGCATTCATATCTCTCGGTTTTTACAAGAACACTGTATGGAAATTTGCAAAAGCAGGGTGATCTAATTGGAATCTCCAAATTTCAATGGAGACAAGCAAAAATCAATCTTTATGCAAAGACTGAAGAATCTAATTTGCCTTTTCAGGTAAGTACATAAAAATTAATAAAACTCAGCAGAAGATTCCTATTTAATGTTAATCTTCTCAGACAACTATTAGCACATATAATTTTTTTGACATCAATAAAGCAAGCGGGTTCACAATCAGGAATGAGTAGAGAGGTTATCTTGACTAAGTGCTCAAGAATTATCTATGGAAGCAAAGCAAAGGTGGGGTTAAGACCTTAATAATATGGCAGAGATGAGAGTAACTTATTAGGAAAATGTTCTCTCTCTCTCTGTGTGTGTGTGTGTGTGTGTGTGTGTGTGTGTGTTTGTATGGATGGTGGATTATTTGAGATAGTGAAAAAACCTTATTTTTTGCTATATTCACATTTTAATTCTGTTGCTCATTAATATTGGAGATGTTTTTAAATCTTTGATGTCATTTTCTTGGTTAATAAATAAAATAAAGCAACTGCAGCTTATCAAATGAGTGCCCCAACTTTCACCCCCTGAACATGGCTCCCTTCTGGATGATGTTTGAAATAAGTTACCTTTGAAACTAGATTTAGAAACTAAGTAGACTGTAATGGAAAATGCAATGCCTTCAGAGTCAAGTGGTCTGAGTTATCTCTGTTTAGTTCATTGTTTCCTAAGTGACTATGCATATTACATATTTCCCAGTCGGTGAAATCCCAGTGATAGTCAAAACAACATATTAGGGTATTCTGAATAATACTGAAAAAGTTGCCACAATAGTGGCTGTGAACATAGGCTGTGGAACCTGGGGTTCAAATCCAGGTGTAAAATCATAGGGAAGTTGCTAAATCCCTCTGCCATTCTGTTTGTTCCTCTGTAAGTGTGTGTGTGTGTGTATGTGTGTGTGTGTGTAGGGGGGGTAATGTGAGAAGGTCCCTGACACATAACAAACCTCATTTGGTCCTCATTTTGAATCAATTGAGATAAATATAAAAGGCAAACAAATAGTGAAATATTTTAGAAAAGATGACTTTAGAATCTGCAGACATACATTTAAAATAATACTATACTTTAGAATAAATAGATTCACTCAGAAAACAACCAAATCTGCTAGAGAAGGACTAGACTCACACTTTGGGGAATACCTTTTATCATTATCCAGGGGTAATATCAGAGAGTCTGTCTCCTGAAGATAGGTTGGCTCACAAAAGGAGGGTTGAATGAGAGACAAAGAGGATGAGTTGAGAACACCCAGCTTATTCCTTTAACATCTCCAGTCAGTTAAATCTTCCTCCTCTCAGGGGAAAAGTAAGGGGTCAGTAACAGCAGTGCTGCTTCAGTGAAGTTCCTGCCCATGGAAGCAGAAGGAATAGGTAATAGAATGGATTGCTATTACTATTATACGTTAAGAGTTATTGTGAAAATTAAATGATTTATGATTTTCACATGTAAAGCACGTGGAAGATATCTGGCATAGAGTAAAAAGCTGTTACTGTGCTGTGGTTAACTGAATAATAGGCACTCTGTAAATGTTAGTATTCTTTATTTTGAGAACTGTCCTATTGACCAGAAACCTAGGTCAGTGATTAGAGGCTTTTTCACACGGTTCTCAGGGATTATATATATGATATTACCCCCAAATCTAATGTACAAAAATGCTATGAATCTTTGAACTTTTAATTGGAAGACATTTTATAAAGGCCAGCCATGGAATCATTTTCATGTCAATGTCCATTACATGTGACAGAACAAATAAAATCAGAACAATTTGAAATCTTGCCTCATTTATTTATATCCTATATAAAAATTTTAAATTAGTTGTACTTTTACTTAGAATGAAACTATTAAGATCATTCAGAGTCTATTGTTCATTGACATTATTGGGAAGAAAACAATGTCCTTTTCTACACAAAAATACCTTCACATGAATTTTTATAGCAGTTTTGTTCATAATTGTCAAAAGATGGAAGCAAACAAGATGTCCTTGATTGAGTGAATGGGTAAATAAACTGTGGTACATCCAGATAATGAAATATTATTCAATGTTAAATACAAATGAGCCATGGAGCATGGAGGAACTCTAAAATGAATGTTGTTAAGCAAAAGAAGCCAATGTGAAAAGACTATAAACTGTTTGATTCCAACCATATTACATGTAGAAAAGGAAAAACTCTGAGGACAATAAAAAAATCAATGGTTGCCAGGGATTAGGGGAGGCAGGGGAAGACAGGATCATTTTTAGGGCAGAGAAAACATTTTGACAATATAATGATAGATATATGTCCTATATACTTTGGTTCAAACCCTTGGAGCCATACAGTAAACTATGGACTTTGTGTGATTATGATATGTAAATGTAAGTTTATCAATTGTAGCAAATGCCCCACTCTGGTGGGGGATGTTGATAATTGAGGAGACTATGCATGAGTGGGGGCAGGAGTAATATGGAAACTCTGTACTTTCCCCTCAGTTTTGCAGTGAACCTAAAATTGCTCTAAAAGTCTTAATCCACACTAATAAAAGAGAAAGATGCAAATTGACCATACCCTCACAACACATACCAGCCAATCAGAGGTGATTATGCAAAATTAACCCAACAAATTTGGAGGATTAATTTGAATACACAGGTGCTGAACAGGTGGGGCAGAATGCTTGCATCATCGCTATGGTGATGATGCAGGCATTTCACACTGCCCCAGCCACTCAGGGCCTCTGGGCAGTGTGGGAAGATGGAAAGGCGGCTCTGGCCTGAGAAAAGGCAGTGCAGACAGCCAGGGGAAGGAAGACCCAATCTTGCATGAATCTTTGTGCATCAAGCCTCTAGTAATATAATAATAAAACAAAACAAAAGCCAGAATGTCCTATTAGTACTAGTTATTTGAGAAATATTATGAGTTGAGACCAAAGCCATTCCTTTCTAAGCCTGGAGGCATTCATTAACCTTTCATTATCATCGAGGAGTTTTAGCATTGTGTAGTTTTTTTTCTCTTTAATATTTCTTTAGGATTTTGGTTTTTGTTTTGCTCTGCTTTGCAGTATAAATTGAGAATACTCTTTATGATCTGGGGAATATTAATTAGTTCATAGATTTTATAATGTTATGGCAACCTATTTGTGATGTTTTCTAAAGCAGGCTTATCCAACTACTCTTCTTTCTCCCTTTATCCCCCTGCATGGGGACTTGGCACCACATGTTGGCTATTCTCTCTAACTAGTTGGGGCCTCCCATACATCATTAATCACCTTCAGCTTGATTGTGATGCCTTTCTTGATTCTTGCTAAGCCTCCGCCAGGTTTAATTCACCCCCAAGAAGGTAATAGTTTTGTCTCTGCCTCTGCTCCTTCTTATTCCTATTATTTGGCTATATTAAAGATTTGATTTAGAGACTACAGGTGAGTAAAAAGAAAAACAAGAAAATCTCCATTAGCTTTCTGTTAAGAAACCCATTACAGGATAATCAGCCACAATTTAGAAAATTAAAATTTGGAAGGCAATATGTGAAAAATGAATTTAAAGGCAAAACTTAACCTGACCAGAATTATGTGAGGTATTTAGTTCTTTTAGTGATGAGTTTGATTTACAGTGCTGCCTCAAAGCTTCCTCAGGAAATCATGTAATGCATCCCATATGTATTAGATTAACAGCCTCAACTGTGAACTATTCAAATTTCAAAACCTAGCTGGCCCCAAAGACGTTAGATAAGGTATCATGGGCCTGTGTTAACAATCTGTTATGAATCAGTCCAGATTTTATACACAGAAACACATGCAGAGACAAAAATACACAATACATAAATATGCACAGTCTCACACACATATACATACAGTATTATTTAATACATATTAATATAAATATCATTAAATATTTCATATAGAAGACACAGAATGAAGCAAATACCCATGTACTCACATATCAGAATTAACTAATGCTAACATTTTCTTTGCTTATAATAATAAAGTTTGTTTGCCCATTAAGATGCAGCTTTGTCCTCTTTGTACCTCTTTTTATCCCATTTCTTATCCTCTGTAGAAAAAAAAGCTAGTGTTATGTTGGTTTTAATCTGATTCCTCTAAGTGAATATTCAAAAAATATGAAAATATGAATGAGGATTCTAGCTAGGCTCTACTTCATTCTTCTATCAACAACACATGGAAAAGATGCTATACTTACAAATAGTTAATTTGGCTTTTAAATATTTGAATATTTCAAGTTTATCTTCTTGGAAATAGTCATTTTTGGCACTTTAAATTTAGTGGACTGAATCCTTTAAGGGTGATCTTAGTCATCGCCTGGCCATAAGTTCAATGTGACTAAACTCTGAACATATTTATGCAACATAATCCAATCCAATCCAAATATTGGAAAGGAGAAAGGCATAGACTCTATGACCCCATATTCCCTTGTAGCCATGAAATTCTGACTCACTGTGGTCCTTTTGATGTCCCGTATACTAGTAGACATCACAAAAGAGTGCAGTTTGCTTTGATTTCCTTAGGAAATGAGCACCCTGGTCAGGTAGAGCTTTCATGCTTCCTAGAGGAACAGGATTAGGCTTATGTTTATTCTGTAAGAACAGCAAATTAACAACTGTTCAATAATCTCTCCACTCCCTGAACAGTTTTTACAGGAAGCATGTAAGTCAAACAGTTAATGGTATTCTTTCCAATATATTTTAGCTTGTCCTGTTCATATGATATATTAAGTTTTTTACACAAATACATTAATTTATTTAGAATTTCCCCTCTAACTGCTGTTCTTAGTTTTAATATCTAAAGTTGACACTTTTTCTGAGTACTGGCCATTGATTTCCAGTTGATCTACTTTCTTTGAGTTTCCTATTAAAATATAATTGTGTCATATTTTAGATTTCATTTTAAAATGACCCTTTTGTGAAATTTTCTACAATGATTGATATCATGTTCACTTTTTATCAGAGTCAATGATAGAAATCAATAACAATTTCCTGACATTATTTGACGATTCAGTAAGATTTATAATACAAAAGAGTAGGCTGGACTAGTCTCTGTAAATTGCTATGTCCTCAGCCTTCTTAATCTAGGGCTTTATTAAATCTATTTTGCCAGGTAGTTTTGTTCTGCAGCATTTTCTAAAGACTGACTATCTCCTTATTTCATTATAGTGAAATATAGCATAATCATTAAATGGCTCCTGTTCCATATTTTTCTTACTAAATGTCTGACCTCCAATCAATTACTTCAACTCTCTAAGCTTCTGTTTCCTTTGCTTTAAAATGAAGGCAAAAATAGCATCATCTTTCACAGGGTTAAGGCAAGTGAATATGCCTGGTGTGTAGAAAGCTCTAAATAAAAGTTAGCTCTTGCTCTTATTTTTGATACCACCATCATTCGAAAATTACTATATTTCAATTTCTCTTAATGTCTTTCTGCTTTCTCCATTGCCTCCTAGACTTATATTTATTGTTCTTGTAATTCATTTTTAAAACAACAAAGAACCAAAATCTAAATATGCTAGTTGAGTATTTTTCTGGAAAAGCTTCTTTTAGTTTTGCAGGTGTAAAAAGTAATCCCTTGATTATAAACATCACTTATGAATTGTGGTTCCTAGAAGCAAAAACAAGAAATGATTTTGCTCATTCATGGAATAACATAATTAATTTAATTAAAACACATTTCAGCAAGATCCTGAGAAATAGTTTTAGAAGTCTACTACATACAATTTAAAATTTAAGTTTTCAAATTGCCTTGAAAATCTTATGAAATGAGGTTTTCAATCTTTCTTCATCCATGGTTGAACACTTCTCTGAGCAATCTTTTTTTACTTACTGATTATTAATAGGTACTGTCTTTCCCAAAGGGAGCTGCATTGGGTTACAAATAAAGATATCAGCTTGATTAAAACAACCAATAAAAAATAGGAATAGCCAATATGATTTTGAAATCATCAGATGAGATTTTAATTAATGGTAGATCATATTTTTATTTTATAATCCTAAATTTAATTATATAGAAGTTAACAAGAAGAGGTGTAGATCACTTAATGACATTTTTATTTGTTTTGAAAGTTGTTTTATGCTTACATTTTAATAAGAATTTGTAAAAGAGTCTAATGGTTTCCTTCGGGCAAAATGATAAAACAGTATTTTAAAGACCTACCTCATAATTCCACTTCAACTCATCCCAGGGTCCACTCACTCCATTCAAAGAATAGGATCATGCACCTCTCTAGGAGAACAGAGTATTGCCCATATATTCTGTATTTTATCCAACTTTTCTTTGGGCATTGCAGGACTTCAAATATGGTCATCAACAAATGCTTACCTAATAAATCTGAAGAATTAAGCATTTATATTTTAATTGACTTCAACCAGAATGTATTATGATAATGAATACAATGAAAATCCTTTCAAAACTAAAGTTTTCCAAAATAAATTACAATAACTTAATGGTGTTAACCATAAAATATATTACAATTGCAATACCTATATTTCATTTGTTAAAATTTATCTTTAAAATCTGTTATTATTTCCTGCCTCTTGGATGAAGGCCAGATTTCTCAGTTGGCTAAGACTATACAGAAACCAGTTTTAATCAGAATTTTAAAAATTATATACATCTTATTACAAAGTATCAAACATCATACACTCCTGACCACAATCACCTTCCATCATAGTCTTTATCTTGATTTAACTATAGACACTAGTTTATTTTTACTTCTCTATTCTTTCTATGTATATACTATTATGTATGTACCATGTATACCTAGAAACCCATTGTGTATTTTTAGCCTAATAGTATTATCACTGGCAATATGGGCTCTTGGTTATTAACTTTTCACAGGAAAGATTTCACATTAAGTCCAGGTGATTTTGAGAGTATGTTTATTAAAGCTGGAGAGAGAGAAAAAAAGGAAAGACTTAAGATAGAAGAGGCAATTATACATCAGTAGGAGTGAGCTAGGCAGAATTGCCTTGCCTCTTTGGAAAGAAAGTCACAGGGGAGAAGTGAGCAAGCTGGGCTGTGTGGACTCAGGAAACATATTACAGGGGCAAAATAAGGCCCTTGGAGAAAGAAAGCAAATATATGTTCCTTAGGAAAGAAGGTGTGGGGGAGAAGAAAGCATGCTCTAAGAGAGAGAGTTCGCACTAAGTCCTTGGTCTTAAAGGATTTTATTTGTTTTCTAAAGGCAGGAATTTTAGGGGAATTCTTAGGGAAGGAACTCAATAGAATATTCATAAGTTTTCCAGGTGTGCTCTTCCAGGGTCCTGATGTCTACTGATTGGTTGGGCAAGTGGGCATTAGTCATCGCAGCTGGTCCTCATGTCAGCCATGGCTCTCTTCATCTGATTTTGTCACCTTTTTGAGCCAGGAGCTGAAACACAAAGAAGGCCTAGAAGTTATTTCTAGTTTAACCAAAACTCTGTCTCTGTAGCCAATAGAACTGGGACTCTGTTCCTAAGATTATTTGATGCTGATCAGAACCTTATTGTCCTGAGGGCTTAATATCTTAGCCAGTGATCCTGCAAGGGAGATGGAAGCAAGTGAGGCAGGGTGCTGGGTAAGGCCAGTTTGAGTTAGCCATCTGTCTCAGTTTCTCCACTCCACTTTCCAATAAAGTTTTCTAAGCTTCTTACTATCCTGACTTAGTATCATAGTATAACTTTTTTTTTATAATTTATTTTTTATGCAGAAACACATATTGAAGGTCTTTCCATATTAGCACATAGAGTTAGATTAATTTTAACTGGCATAATAACCCATGATTATTATAACTCATGGTTTATATCAACATTAATTTATTGACTACATTTGAATTACGCCTATTCATTCAATATCAAAACCAGCACTGAAATAAACATTCCTGCACAAGCCTTCATGTGTATGCCTATGAATATCTCTCCAGAATAAAGACTGAAAAATAGAATTAATTTTTGTAGTGTTTGCAATTTTTCTTCAAATTAATGCCATTCAATTGCTCTCTAATTAGGGTGTGCCAATTCATACACTTCATCTCTTCTATCTATTAATTAATTAAAATGTTTTTATGATTCCTGAGAGAGAAAGGGAAAAGAAGAGAGATAGAAACATCAATGATGAGGGAGGATCACTGATCAGCTGCCTCTTTCATGGTCACCACTGGGGATCAAGCCTGCAACTTGGGCATGTGCCCTGACCAGGAATGAAACCATGACCTCCTTGTTCACAGGTCGAAACTCAACCACCAAGCAACACTGGCCAGGCTTCAATTTATTTTTTGTTCTCTTAAAATCCCATTATTCTATGTACAGGAGGAAAAAGTTTTCTTTATCCATTTTAGACCTCTTCAGGCTTGGCTGGGTCTGAAAATTAAACTGACAAAGCAGATTAACTTGGAGAAAATTGTACAAAATTGTTTAATGTGAGTTTTATCTGACATGTGAGCCTTTATAAGAACATGAAGCCACAATGAAACACTCAACCCTGAGCATTTTTATGTGAAGTTCGGTGAATATAATAGGACAAGGAATATAAGGGAAGTGTAGTAATCTAGGTGGCATTTAACAAGGGCTGTTCATTCAGATTCCCCTCTTTGTCTTTTTTTCTTTAGAGATAAGGATAATACTTTCCTCCAGGTTTAGGGAGGGCACCTTTCATAGAGAATATTAATAGGATACTAAGAATGGAGGATTCTTTTCAAACTAACTTTGCAGTATTCTTGCTACAACTGGGCTATACAAGCCAAGAAAGGACAGGGGCCAAGATTGAAGCGTAGTCCAAAAGAGGGCTCAAGCTTTCCACAGTGGCAGTATCATAGCCAATGAGATTTATCCAAGGCACGATTATTGCTAATTGAAAACTTTTCCCAATATCTGCCAGGATGACTTGAAATATAGTCGCAAAACAAAAAACAAACAAACAAAAAGACAAAAGAGGGTTCAAAGAAACCTGATTAAGTTTTGATCCAGAAGAGAGTCTTTTGCTCATATAGGACTGCATGTGGGGCAGAGAACAGCATGAAGGAGGACTTAGAGGGAATCTGGAGGGACCAACTGATGAATTATCTTTCAGTAGACTAATGAACTACTGACTCTCTTTTAAAGGGTTAAAGTGAAATTTGATCAAAATCTGTTTTTTTTTGAAAGTTATAATGGAAGGTAACAGATCATAAAGAGATATGTGCCTGAGTAAAATAACCCTCAAAGTTGTACATGAATATTGGGACTCATTGAATTGTGATGCAGTTTACTTTCAATTTCTGAGTAAATCTAGAAGATGAGCCTTAAAAAAAAAAAAGTTCATCCTGCACATGACATTTCTCCAATTCCATCAGCTTAAAATATCCAATACACCAAGTTGCCATATTTTGGGGTAGTGTCTCAAATCCTACCCTATCTAATAAAAGAGCAATATGCAAATTGACCATACCTCCATTATACCCACCATCCACGCCCACCATCCATGCCCACCAGCCAATCAGAGAGAGTATGCAAATTAACTCATCCAAGATGGCTACGGCCACAGAAAGAGCAGGAGGGAGGCTTGGGTTGCCCCCAGCGATGGAGGAAGCCAAGCTTTCTGCAAACCCTGGCCAGTGCTTAAGGCAACAAAGTTTCAATGGTGTATGAGCAGAAGGCTTGACTCCACTTCAGGCTACAAAGTTTTAATTGTAGAAGATAAATAAATCCCAGATTCAAGGGCCTCTATTTGGGTCGCCGGGGGGCTTGGATAGCCTGCAAACCAACACAGACCCCTCACCCAAGCCACCTCATGCCCCAAGGGAACACCCACCCTGATCCAGGACACCCTTCAGGGCAAACAAGCTGGCCCCCACTTTGCATCAGGCCTCTATCATATCTAATAAAAGAGTAATATGCAGATTCACCATCACTCCACACAAGATGACTACCCCCATGTGGTTAAAAGATCCTGCCCCCATGTGGACACAAGATGGCTACCACAAGAAGGCCAGCAGGAGAAGGCAGTTGGCAGGGACCAGGCCTGCAAGGGTGGGCAGTTGGAGGTGACCAGGCTGGCAGAGGAGGGAAATTGGGGGAGACCAGGCTTGCAAAGGAGAACAGTTGAGGGGGGGACCCAGATTTGCAGAAAAAGACAGTTATGGGTGAACAGGCCTGCAGGGGAGGGCAGTTAGGGGTGACCAGGCCTGCAGGGGAGGGCAATTAGGGGCAAACAGGCAGGCAGGAAAGCCATTAGGCATTGATCAGTCTGGCAGGAAAGTGGTTAGGGGGTGATTAGGCTGGCAGGCAGAAGTGGTTAGGGGCAATCAGGAAGGCAGGCAGGTGAGCAGTTGAGAGCCAGCAGTCCTGGATCGTGAGATGTCCGACTGCCCGATCCTGGATTGGGCCTAAATGGGAAGTTGAACATCCCTCAAGGGTCCCAGATTGGAGAGGGGGCAGGCTAGGCTGAAGGACACCTCCCTCCTCTCTGTCCCCCTCTCCTGTGCACAAATTTCATGCACCAGGCCTCTAGTCTTTCTATAGCACCCAAAGTTTTCAAAATATATCATACATGTTCACATGCCCTTGCTTTTGCTTTGTAATGTTAGTAGTTTCTCAATGTAACAAAATCTTAAGCAGCAATTATAACTGCAGTTTAAATTATTACTTCTTTGCCAATCTTTTTTCATCTTTTCTTTTTTTTAATGTTTTATTGATTTTTTACAAAGAGGAAGGGAGAGGGATAGATAATTAGAAACTTTGATGAGAGGAACATCAATCAGCTGCCTCCTGCACAACCCCTACCTACTGGAGATGTGCCTGCAACCAAGGAAAATGCCTTTGACTAGAATCAAACCTGGAAACCTTCAGTCCATTGGCCAATGCTCCATCCACTGAGCCAAACCAGTGAGGGCTCTTTATTTCATCTTGTCTCACATTCTTGGCAGAGAAATAATGAAGTCCTTTTTATGAATTATCCTATATAATAAAGAGGTAATATGCAAATTAGCCCTCATGCCCTCATTCAAGATGGCCACTCCCATGTGGTCAAAGATGTCTGCCACAAGATGGCTGGCAGGGGAGGGTAGTTGTGGGTGATCAGGCCTCCAGGGGAGGGCAGTTGGGGGCGACCACACCAGCAAGGGAGTGCAGTTAGGGGTGACCAGGCCTGTAGTGGAGGGCAGTTAGGGGTTACCAGACCTGCAGGACAGGTCAGTTAGCGGTGACCAGGCCAGCAGGGGAGGACAGTTGAGGCCAACTGGGCTGGAAGGGGAGGGCAATTGGGGATTACTTGGCCCGCAGGGGAGGGCATTTGGGGGCTATCAGGCCAGCAGGGGAGCAGTTAGGTGTTAATCAAGCTGGCAGAGGAGTCGTTAGGGGGTGTTCAAACTAGCAGACAGGCGAGTGGTTGGGAACCAGCAGTCCCAGACTGTGAGAGGGATCCCAGATTGGAGAGGGTGCAGGCTGAGCTGAGGGACAACCCCCCAGTGCACAATTTTCATGCAATGGTCTCTAGTCCTCCTAGTATATTTTTCATATCTCTTATATAACACTTCTTGTGTAGGTTAGTTGTTAATGTATCATAGGAAGTAAGTTGTAAGATCTTTGGGGTCAGAGATCCTTCCTGATAAAATGGAGATGCATCTATTAGCTGTGTCCTTGACTGTTGGTCCTGCTATCAGAAGGAGTTTTAGGGTTAAAATAGGCAGGTTTAGGAAGTTTTAAGAATTAAGGGGTCCTAATGATTAGATGAGGACTGCCTAGATGAGGGCTTGGAGCTGCCAAAAGGCATACATTCACAGAGAAAAAAGAGATGCCACAGGATAAGGGGGGAGGAAGACATCCATTCACAGAAGATAGGGAACAGCTACATGGTATGAGGAGAAAGAGGAAACAAACTTTCACAGAGGACACAGAAATTTCAACAAATGGGCAGAAGATGAAAACAAATATCCACAGGAGGCAGAGATTTCTACCACTGAAGGGGGAGAACAAAAAAGGACGACCATGTGGGCTTTGAGATTTGAAGCTAATATTACACCTATTGGAAATAAGTTTGAAGAAACAAAGAACTTAAACCTTTATAAACCTTAGAAAAAAGGAACTTAGGGGGGGTACCCCCTTTAGAAGCCCCTCCCTTCATGGGAGTCTGTACTTGTTTCCAATAAATTTCCACCCTTTTCATCTGCCACCTTTTGTCCATGGCTTCATTCTTCAAATCCATCTGGACAAGAACCCAGGAAAGAAACCACTCTTGCATCCTGCTCAGGAAAATCCATCTGACTCAGTATGTTTCCTTAAGACTCCAGACATAATTTCTCTCTTTTATTTTTTTTATTAAGATTTTAGAATAACATCAGAATAATGTGAGTGATTAACAAGAAGAAAATTAATTATATCAATCATTATTCAGAGTGTTAGAATAAATTAAACTTAAATAGATGTTTTTTACCAAAGCATATGAATATTACTCATCACTGTATAGGGTTATAGATTGTATGCTTTGTCTCAATATGTAAATTATATATATAATACATATAAGTATTTAAATATTCTGATATGAAAATGAATCATTGTTTCCAGCACACACATTACAAATTAATTTATATCTCAATTTAATTGAGTTGTAAACCACACAGTTGATTATCCCAAAGAGCTCATTTTAAATGTATGTGACTCTTAATAGCTCCAATGGGAAGGAAATCCTTCAGTATTGATGATTGTTACAACTTTTAATTGAAACAAGGTTACCTAAAGTACTAAGGTTACATAAAATGCAGTTGTGACTATTAAATTATAACTTGAATGTTCTGGTCAAAACAATTTTCTGAAATTAGATGCAAATGAGCTTCTCTCTACAAAAAGACATTTGTTTTTATGGTGTATTTTTAATAATTTGTCTTTCTGTAATTATAGTTAATTTTTGAAGCTACATTTTTTTATCATCAAATGCTTCCCTTGCCCTAGATGACATCAGTATATCTCAGAGATGTGAAATTTCATATATGTTACTGCCAAGTACCAGCATAGTAAACAAAGGTAAGTTTATCTCATGGTCATTGGAATTTTAAACTTTGGAATAACTAGTTCTTGATTTCTGCACTAATAAAAGAGTACAATGCAAATTGACCATAACTTTGTGACACCCACTAGCCAATCAGGAGTCAGTATGAAAACTAACTGAACAAAGATAGTGGCTTAATTTGCATATGCAGGTACTGAGCAGCCAGGGGTGGGGCAGGATGCTTGCATCATCACCATGGTAATGACGAAAGCATTCTGCACTACCCCAGCTGCTCCAGGCAGCCTCAGGGCACCATGGGAAGGTAGAAAAGCAGCTCTAGGCTGGAGTGAAAAGGTGGCTCTGGCAGGAGCAAAGGTGGTGCCGGCAGCCAGGGGAAGATAGGCTCATTCTTATCGTGCATTGAATCTCTAGTCAAAATATAAAATACATTAGAGACCTTCAATAATATACTCACTAATACCTAATACCAGATGTAGGTTCAACCACATATCCTTGAAAATTAAAACATATATATTTTATTTTTATTTTTAAAAATATGTTTTTATTGATTGAGAAGAAGAGAGAGAGAAGCATCAACCAGTTGCCTCTTGAATACACCCCTCCAGGGGATCGAGCCCACAACCTGGGTATGTGTCCTGATATTCAGTGCAAAGGACAATGCATAACTAAGTGAACCACAGACTGGGGCTACTTACTTCTTTTTATTTTTTAAAAATAAATTTAGTGGAGGTGACATTGATTAATAGCATTGTATAAGTTTCAAGCATGTAGTTCTATAATACATCAACTTCATATTGCATTGAATGCTCACCACATTCTATCACCATATACTTGACCCACTTTATCCTTCTCCACCTCCTCCTACTTCCCTTCCCTCTAGTAATCACCATAATGTCATCTGTATGTATAAATTTTTTGTTTGTTTGTTTTATTTGTTCATTTGTTGCTTTTTGTTTTATATTACATGTATGAGTAAAGTCATATAGTTTCTTGTCCTTATCCATCTCACTTATTTTGCTTTGTATAATGCTCTTGAGATCCATCCATATTGTCATAATTGGCAATATTTCATCCTTTCTTATGGATAAGTATTCCATTTTAAATATCAGATCTTCTTTAATCCATAATCCATTGAAGGGCACTAAGGTTATTTATATGTCATGGCTACTGTGAATAAAGCTGCAATGAACAAAAACGTACATATAGCTTTAGGAATTAATGTTTCCAGATTTTCAGTTGGATACCTAGCAGTAGGATTGATGAGTCATATGGTAGTTCTAGTATTCATTTTTTGAACAACCTCCATATTGTTTTCCAAAATGGCTGTACCAATTTACATTTTCACCAGCAGTACATGAGTTTTTCTTTTTCTCCACATCATTTCCAACAGTTGTTATATCTTATCTTACTGATAATAGCACTTCTAACGTGTGAGGGATATCTCATTATAGTTTTGATTTGCATTTGCTTTATAGCTAGTGAGGTTGAGCATCTTTTCTTATATCTGTAGACCATTTGTACGTTTTCTTCAGAAAACTGTTTGTTTCAGATCCTCTGCCAATTTTTTGATTGGATTGTTTGGGATTTTTTTTATTGTTGAGTTGTATAAGTTATTTATATATTTTAGGTATTAGTCCATTATTGGAGATATTGCTTGCAAATATCTTCTCTTATTCAGTTGATTGCTTTTTTGTTTTGTTGATAATTTCTTGTGCTGTGCAGAAGGCTTTAATTTTATATAAAATATATATAAAAGGTAAAGTAGTAGTATGTCACAATCTATACTTCAGTCTGTCTTCCAATGATATTCTAAAATTTAAGCTAAAATTGTCACATATAGGTATTTCAATTTTAAAAATTATGAAAGAATTTTAATTATTTTGCTTGTTTTAAAGCACTTCTATAAAAATAATTTATATTTTAATTTTATTTAGCAATTAAATTTAATATGTAACAAAATTCATGTTTCAGAATCACCTAGGATTTAAAAAATAATATATTGTTTGGAAAAGTGACTTAAGGCTAGCCAAAAATTTAAATCTTGATCCTAATTCTTTGTTTAAATTCAAAACATAATATCTGTTACATATAAAAGGCTAATATGCTAATTGTTCATCTGTGGAGTGTCACATAGAAATGCCCATCGTTCTCTCTCTAGCAATGACTAGACTCCTTGCAGTTTCTTCAGCTCAGTAACATTACTTGATTTATAGAGAGGTGCAAACATTTCATGCTTTAACCAAAGGTCTGTGAAGCATTTTCCCATGCCTCATCTCATTTGATCCTCACAGAAGTCCTGGAGTAGGTAGATAGGAGACTCAGTGGAATCCTATTTTCTTTACATCAACTGGAAAATGGAGATTTAGAAATTTTAGAAATGTGACATGACTGAAAAGAAGTAAGAATGGTGGACCTTGAAAATGACTTCAGGTTTTCTCATTTCACAGAATATAGTCAAACATTACTGCAGTTAAATATTTTACTCTTCCTGTATAATCCATAATAATAATCTGATTCATGTTCATATTTATTGCTGTATTTCTGACAATTACCTGAAAGAGAAGTTGGGGTGCTTCACTGAGCTGGAAAAAGTTTAGCTAATCAAAAAGCAGGTCTCATTAAGCAAGTTTATTCTATATATATAAAAGGCTAAGTTGACTTGCACATGTTTGATATATATAAAGCTCTCACTGGCACCAATTGCACATGTATATTTCCATCTGCCATTGTTGATCATGAATTTGGTTGACACTTCTGTTATGGAGAAAGGGTGAATAGCAATATTAAAATATTTTTTCTAATTAATTTTCTTTCAATGCGCATGAATTTGTGCACTGGGCCACTAGTTTTTACATAATAAATTGAGTGTGGCCAACTCTTAGACTAAATACTTTATAGAGAGTGTAAATTAAGGAAATACAATTATAAAATGGATTTTAAATAATCAAATGGGCATTTTTGAAAGTCTAACTATTATTTATTTTTTTTAAATATATTTTTATTGATTTCAGATAGGAAGGGAGAGGGAGAAAGACAGATAGAAACATCAATGAGAAGAGAGAATCATTGATCAGCTGCCTTCTGCACACCTCCTACTAGGGATCAAGCCTGCAGCTTGGGCATGCCCTTGACTGGAATTGAACCCAGGACCCTCCAGTCCACAGTCTGATGTTCTATCCACTGAGCCAAGCCAACTAGGGCAGAAAGTCTAACCATTATTTAAGACCTGCAAGTACATTGAAACTCATATATTGTGCCTGCAGTTACTTTGTTATTCTAACACTAATTGATGTTTCCCTTTGTCCACTCCTACTCCTCAGTCAATTAATAAATGAACACTGCCACTCTTCATTTTTCTTTGTCTGTATACATGAAAAACATTTGCATATGGAAATAAGACACATCATATACTCTAAAGTTATGTTTTCTTATATAACATAGTGAGTGAGAAGCTTGCATTCTTATAGGAGTTAAATGTACTAAACAAGGATGATATAGGAGAAACAGTTCCGAATTGAGAACTAGATTAAAGAACTTTTACTTGAAAGATCTCTAGTAAAGACATCTTTTATTGGAGAGATTGTATAAATTCTATGGGCCAACTTTATATTGTGTTAACATGTAATTAGTCATAATGTATGTCCTGGTTTATGATAAACCTTTTTAAGCTCTGTGGAGTAGTTGGCATTGAAGAAGATGTGCTTGGAGGCAAAGGTGTGGCTAAATACTTTAAATTATCACTAAAATTAACATTATCAGAAATCTCAGAAGATTTGATTTCAATTACAGATAATTCTATTTGTAAATGAACTCAAAACTCATGTGCCTCATTTTGAATATCAGCCCAGTTTGTTAAAGCATCATTCTAATTAAACCAAAATTATATAAATTATTCCTAAAGGCCAATAATTTTACACAAAGGGAAAAAATTACTATTTTTGTAAAATTTTTCAATACCCAATTATAGGAGCTCCTTATGGGACAGGACTGGAAGGGGAGTTAAAAAGATGCCAAGTTCCACAAGTAGTGCATTATATTTATGAGGCAAAATATCCAGAGATTTACCTTGACCCTATATTTTATTTTATTTTTTAGTAATACTCACTTGAGGATATTTTCCCTTTATTTGTAGAGAGATTGGAAGGAAGGAAGGGAAGGAGAGAGTAAAGAGAGAGAGGGAGAGATATTGATTGCCTCCTGCACTCCCTCGCTTTGAGCTTGCAGCTTGGTTTGAGTCTGCAGCCCAGGTACTGCTCTTAATCAGGAATCAAGCTCATGACCCTTTGGTGTGCAGGCTGATGTTCTAACCACTGAGCTATGGGCCAGAGCTCAACATAATATTTTTAAAATATATTTTATTGATTTTTTACAGAGAGGAAGGGAGAGGGATAGAGAGTTAGAAACATCGATGAGAGAGAGACATCAATCAGCCGCCTCCTGCACACCCCCTACTGGGGATGTGCCTGCAACCAGGATACATGCCCTTGACCGGAATCGAACCTGGGACCTTTCAGTCCGAAGGCCGGCACTCTATCTACTGAGCCAAACCAGTTTCGGCTCAATACAATATTTTAATTAAGGCCTTTGAAAGCTTCAGTTGGCATTGCAAATGACTATAATTCTTTGGGGGCAATTCTTAGAATTAGTCTTATGTTTACATTTGAAGCACCAGACACATGATGGGAATAGCAAATTATACTTTGATTTGGCTTTATGTACAGCTTCTTTATCATAAGCATATTTAAACAATAGTGGTCATGAAACAATTATGTATTCTGTTTATGTGTTGAAGGAGAAGAGGATGTTTTACTCTTTTCATGTCTTAATTTTAAAGGTGGATTTGTGCCATGTGAGGGTGCAGGCTGTATTTCATCCAGCAAGGTCTCTGATTTTACATCTGTCAGCCCAAACGGAGTAGATGAAGCCGATTGTGGTGAGTCGGTACTTTAGTTACTTAGTCACTTTTAGTGACTTTTCATCACTGCAGTAGTCAGTTGGCTAAGATTTATGTGTACATATTCACTCTCTGAATATAATGTGCATATTACTTAAGTGTATGGTGTTTTAATAAAGACAGAATTGAGATCTCTTCAGACTAATATGACTTACAGTTGAACCTCAGAGAGAAGGAAGGAGAGGGGAGGTAAGAGCAAACAAAAGCTTATATACATGCATATAAGCATAACTTATGAACACAGACAGTAGCAGGGTGGGGGATGAGGGAATGTGCTGGCATGTGGGAACAGCTTGGGGGAGGTCAATGAGGGGAAACAGAGACATATATAATACTTTAAACATTAAAGAATTATATAAAAAGAAAAGAAAAGAAGAGAGAAGAAAAGGAAAGAAAACAAACCAGGTTAGTTTTAAAGCAGTAGAAATGACTGAAGATACCTTACTTTCTATTGTACTGTGTTTGAATATAAAATTTGAAATAAATGCAAAAATGAATTCAAAAGACATATTATAAGTATTCATTTATTAAATTATTTTTTCTATTGAAAGAATGCTTACTTTTATTGTAAACAGTTGCCATTCCAGTGCTACATAATGAAGAGGAATACATAATGCTTAAGTATATTCCTTCAAACCACAGTGCATCAATAAATAAATTGGTCTTAAAACTATAGATCATAGCTATTTCTATATATTATTAAATCTTTCAGTGTTTCTTTTAACTTTCTCCTTTTTAAAGCTGTGTTTCCATTCTTTCTGTATTATGCTAATGTTGCTCTAGAGGAATCCTACCATTCCTGGAAAATAATTAAGGAAGCAAAAGAAGGGGTGTGTTAGTGGATAAGCTTTTGCAATAGTATTTATATAACTGCTATTGAAAACAATGAGGATGAGTAAGAGGTACTTTTCAATTAAGAAAATGAGGGGCATAGACATATTCATAAGGCATGATGGAGCACAGATTTGGAGAGTCTTCAGCAATTCATGCAGAACATAGGAATCATGATAAAAATGAAGGCCATTGGTGAGTTGTTGTTTTTTTATTGATTTTTTACAGAGAGGAAGTGAGAGAGATAGAAAGTCAGAAACATCAATGAGAGAGAGACATCGATCAGCCGCCTCCTGCACGCCCCACTGTGGAGATGTGCCCGCAAGCAAGGTACATGCCCCCAACTGGAATCGAACCTGGGACCTTTCAGTCCGCAAGCCGACGCTCTATCCACAGCCAAACCGGTCTCGGCCATTGGTGAGTTTTGATACACTGGCAAGGTAGGCATGCTTTGACTCACTGTAAGCCTTTATTGTCTTAATGTCTACTATGTATCAAGATATTTTTTAAAGAATAAGGTGAGTCTGTTAGGAAAGAACTACTTTAGCAGTGTCTAATAGTGTTTCATTATAGTGTAAGATGACTACAACAAAAGTGTAAACAGTGTGCTATTTTAACTCTAAGGAGTTGAAGAACTGTATTATATGGAAAGTAGATACTTTCTAGCCAGGATTTCTTAAAATGTTTTCTTGCTATGTCAGAAGTGTCATCTATTGACAAGTTAGCCAGGGATGGGTCAACAGGTCTAAGTCTTTCTCTGATATACATTAAGAGTGCTACCAAATGTATATGGTTTAGGAATTTTATCTACATAAACTCATTTAATCATGAACAATTAAGAGGTAGGCACTATTATTGTCTTCATTTTACAGACTTTCTCATCAGTTAGTATCCATTCATGAGACAGAAACCACATGAGAAATTTGAACAGTGAAGATTTAATATAAAGAATTGTTATTAGTAAAAAATACTTAACTACAAAAAAGAGAATATAAAGGAAAAGAGTAACAAATGTGGGGAGAAGCTTCTACATCTAAGGCTGAGATGGTGAATTCAAGGAAAGAATACATTCGTATAAGTACACTCTACCTACATCCCAACACTGGGATTTAGACTTTTGTAGAGGGTATGACTGGGAACCCTGGAATGTGGGGAAATCTGATGGGATGCTGTGGGCTGGCTTTGTTTCATAGCCAATGGGTCAAGGCAAGGGATAAATTCTCCACCAGGATGCCTGAAAAATTAATTTAAGGGTCACTTTATATTGTTGGCAGTTATAGGGCTAGAGGGGAAAAAAAGTACTCTGGAAGAAAAAATAAGGTTCCTTCTATTATGGTACCCATCTTGTGCTCTGTACTGAAAAGCCTAACATTGTACAAACTAATCAGAAGAGAAATGTTTATAGGGTCCAGCTTCAGTATCTTGAAGCAGGGCAAAAAAGAGTACTTTAGGAGTTTAGATACTATCTATAATAATCCTATCTAATAAAAGAGTAATATGCAAATTGGCCATACCTCTGCCACACCACAAGCCACACCCACCAGCCATGCCCACCAGCCACGCCCACCAGCCA
>PVJN01028957.1:0-26806 GCA_004026805.1 Lasiurus borealis | reverse complement strand
GAATGTGCTCTGTCACTGGATGGAGCCCGGGCCAGGCGCTCGGCCTGGCTTCCCTCTCCCTCTGCACAGCCGCACAGCCTCCCTCTTGTGATGTTATCAGGAGCTGACCCACATATCTAACTTATTTTTATGGAGCCTTTTTCTGGAACAAAAAAAAAATGTTCTGGGACGTGGCCCACAAGAAAAGGAAGTGCTCTCAAGCTGGAGAATGGCCACCGGCCCTCCTCACGTGGCTCTGCCGAGGGTCTGTGTTTACTGCCTGTGCCTTCCACGCTGGCCCTCTGTCCGCGTGCAAAGAGGACTTGAAGAGACATCTCTGAGGCCAGGTAATAAATGGTACGTACATAGTGACCCAAAGTCATCTTGCCTTCTCACTAGCTATGAGATTTAGGGCAAGTTACTTACATTCTCTGAACCTCGGTCTCCTTTCAACAGCGAATACCTCTGCCAGAAAATAGTCGCAAGACTGACTAAGGCCAAATGGGTAAAGAACAGGCGTTTCTGTAATCCGTGCAGAAAGGACTCCTCGTGTAGACTTGCACACTAAAAGCGAGAGCGCTTATGGTGACCACAGGGTTGGGGTAGGTTGCTCAGAACGTATGCAACCCTATAACTAAAGCACTGACAATAACAATACCCTCCTAATAAAATACTACCATAGTTAAACGCATCCTATATAATAAGAGAAGAATATGCTGATTACCCATTATGCTGTGAGGTGTAACGACTGGATCATGGATCTGCAGGAGCGTGGGGCAGCAAACTACAAGTGGTTGGTGGAGAGCTACAGGAGGGGGCAGGACAGCAAGCTATGAGGGGTGGGAGGGGAAAGGGGGGCAGAAGGAGCTACAGGAGGATGGGGCAGTGGGCAGAGAGCTATAGGAGGGGGCAGGGCAGCAAGCAAGTGGGAGGTGGAGAGCAACAGGAGGGCGGCAGTGAGCTACTGGTGCACCAATTCGTGCACAGAGCTACTAGACTCCTATGAAAAGAAATATTTAGCCGAGACCGGTTTGGCTCAGTGGATAGAGTGTCGGCCAGTGGACTAAAAGGTTCCAGGTTCGATTCTGGCTGGGGGCATGTACCTTGCTTGTGGGCACAACTCTAGTAGGGGGCGTGCAGGAGGCGGCTGATCGATGTCTCTCTCTCATCGATGTTTCTGAGTTTCTATCCCTCTCCCTTCCTCTCTGTAAAAAAATCAATAAAAAAAATCAATTAAAAAAAGAAAAGAAAAGAAATATTTAGTAAATGTTAAGTCTTGCCTTTAAGAAAAGGTGGTGGCTGCTTGATGGAAGAGGAGTGGTCACAGGGACACTGCCCAGTGAAGGAGATGAGGGCAAAACGCACCATGACCAGGGAAACTTCCCAGTGAGCACTCCCTAGAGAAAGAGAAGGGGTGAGTGGGCACCATGCTGAGTGCTGAGTTACTTCCAGATCCTTTGGTCTTCTAAGCTCAGTGAATAGCGTGCATTGACCTGTGACGTAGTAAGTGTGCACTGAGCTGCAAAATACTGACATGCTGGGGGAAATCACATGAATCAAAGCAATCTTGATTCTATTGATATCCCCCTGTTTACCATCCGTGTATGAAGTAATTTGCATTGCATACGTAGACTCTGGAGCAAAACAGACTGTCCCTCCCACGGTGGCTGGCTCAGGGTAAACCCTCTTGAATGATTGGGAAGTCATCTCCATCGCTAAATGCTCATCACATGTGCTAATCCTCCCTACTCGGAAATAGAGCAGAAAGTTAACAAGCAGAACCAGCACGTACCAGACCACAAGGAGGACCAACCTGAAGCAAGATTCTGCCCAGCCCAGGGCTTGTGGGAGCTCCTGCCAAAACAAGAGCTGGTTCCAGGATGTTGATGGTTGGAGTTCCGGCTGATAGTAACGCATGAGAGTATAACCAGGGGGTGTTGGGGCCATCCCTCTGGATATGCATTGACTTTCTATTTATGGCAAAATGGTGCTGGTGGCCTTATGCAGTGTTCAAATGGAGAAAAGAAGGGGGCTCTTCTGATTTTATTTTTGCCAGTTATCTATAGCAATGGCATTGTAGTAAGGTTAGACCAAGTCTCATCCCTCTGTTATACCAAGCTTCAAACTTAATATGCATTGGGAAAGGTCATGGAAAAATCGGGAGTTCATATTTCACCAAGATTTGACCTTTGCATAAGAGCCACTAATATTCCTTTGCTTTTATAACAGCCTTCTGTACTGCTTCACTGTTTGACAGAAGTTTGTGGGAAGAGGCAATAATGATTTTTTAAAATAAATCTTTATTGATCAGATTATTGCAGTTGTTCCTCTTTTTTCCCCCCATAGCTCCCCTCCATCCAGTTCCCATCCCACCTTCTTCCCTTGTTCCCCCCTCACTGTCCTCATCCATAGGTGTATAATTTTTGTCCAGTCTTTTCCCGCACCCCCACACCATTTTCCTCCCCGCTCTGAGAATTGTTAGTCCAATCCCTTTCTATGCCTCTGATTCTATTATTCACCATTTTTTTCTGTTCATCAGATTTTTTATTCACTTGATTTTTAGATTCAATTGTTGATACACATGTATTTGTTGTTCATAGCTTTTATCTTTACCTTTTTCTTCTTCTTCTTTCTCTTCTTAAAGAATATCTTTCAGCATTTCATATAATACTGGTTTGAAACTGATGAACTCCTTAAGCTTTTTCTTATCTGTGAAGCTCTATATCTGACCTTCAATTCTGAATGATAGCTTTGCTAGGTAGAGTAATCTTGGTTGTAGGTCCTTGCTATTCATCCCTATGTATGCTTTCTTGCCTGCATAGTTTCCGTTGAGAAATCAGCTGACAATCGTATGGATGCACCCTTTTAGGTAATTAACTGTTTTTCTCTTGCTGCTTTGAATATTCTCTCTTTGTCTCTTGCTCTTGGCGTTTTAATTATGATGTGTCTTGGTGTGTTCCTCTTTGGATTCCTTTTGTTTGGGGTTCTGTGTGCTTCCTGGACTTGTAAGTCTATTTCTTTCACCAGGTGGGGAAGTTTTCAGTCATTATTTCTTCAAATAGATTTTCAATATTTACTCTCTCTCTTCTTCTGGAACCCCCATAATTTGGATGTTGTTATGATTGAATTTGTCCCAGAGTCTCCTTACACTAGCTTCCAATTTTTTTTTTTGCTTTTCTAGTTGGGTGCTTTTTGCTTCTTTATACTTGAAATCTTTGACTTGATTCTTGCAATCCTCTAGTCTACTGTTGGATCTCTATATATTATTCTTTATTTCAATCTGCAGGCCAATTGGCTGGGAGAACTTCTGTGCTGGAGACACCCTTATGGGGGAGGGCTTCCTTCAGCGGGGCTTTGGTGCTCCCTGAGTCTGCCCCTTGAGTGTGACCCTTATGGATCTGAGGAGTTATAATCTGGAAAGTCCCACTCTGACCTGTGGATACACTGGTTCTTGGATCTCTAAGGAGGTGGTAAGTCAACACCTGCCTAAGGCCACCCAGCAGGAGCTATGGAGAGATCTGCAGATTCCTCTTGTTTGTTTGGGTTTGGGAGGTGCCCAGATGAGGCCCAGCTGTGAAGTAATGGAGCCTGAGCCTTCTTTAGGAAGTTCTGGGGCAATACGACCCACTTGCAGTTTGTTAGGTAATTTTAGATTGCAAAGGGCCAGGCCATTCAAATGCAAAAGACTCTGTGCACAGCTTGGGTGGGGCAGGGTCTCAGGTAATCAACAGGGCGGAGCAAACAGCTATGGCTGATCCTCAGCCCTGCCCTAAGAGGCCCCTGGGTCTGTGTCCCTTGGTGATCGCTGCAAGCACCTCTGGGAGAAAGCCACCCTTGAGTTCTGCCCATTGGATGCCAGACAGTCCAGTTTCTCCCCGTATGAGTCTGGATCCCCAGAGTCTCTCCCAGAACTGGAGTTCAGAGCAGTTGGGAGCTTGTGTCTCCCTCCCGATTGAAAAAGACAATTACGTCCTCAGTTGCCAGCCCTTTCGGCGTGTGCACCTCCGTACCTCCACATTTCCACAGTTCCTCTGAGTCTCAGTGAGCTTTTCTTTCCTTTTTCTATTTTTAAAAAATATATTTTATCGACTTTTTACAGAAATGAAGGGAGAGGGATAGAGAGTTAGAAACATTGATGAGAGAGAGACATCCATCAGCTATCTCCTGCACACTCCCTACCGGAGATGTGCCCACAACCAAGGTACATGCCCTTGACTGGAATGGTACCTGGGATCCTTGAGTCCACAGGCCGATGCTCTATCTACTGAGCCAAACCGATTAGAGCTAGCTTTCCTTCTAGTAGTAGAATTTTCACTCAGCCAGCCTTCCTGTGGTTCTGGATGATGTCCGTTTTGTCTTTTAGTTGTAGTTTTGAAGTGGTTGTACGAGGCAGCAAGTTCAGGTGTTTATCTATGCCGCCATCTTGGTTTCTCTTTGGCCATAATGATTTGAAGAATTAAACAGCAATACTTCATGTAGGATCTCTTTAAATATTTATACGAGCTTCAGTCTCAGAACTCATTTGATGCCACCTCAACTCAACTCAAGTTTGGCTGATGTAAACCCTTCTCCCAGGCTGTCTTGGGGAATCACCATGTCCCAATTGGTGGAAGGAACATAGAGTTGAAAAGACAACACGTAGAAGAGTGCTTGTTTTTATAAAACTGCCCATACATGGTGTAACACAGCAGTGTTATGAATTTAGACATTCAAGAACCAGGGGATTCCAGAGCTAAGGTTCTTATGTTGATTCAGCTATGTAGCACATTTAATATGTTTGTTATATATCCTAAAAACACAAACCATGATGTGATATGATATTGTAAAACATCCAGAGGGAAAACAGAAAGAACCGACTTATGGCTGAAAAATTCAAATGAATATTGCTATGAAAATCCTTAGGCTTTGGTGACATACACTTCATCACTATGTATTTTTTCCTGGGTTAGGTGGAAGGTGTATAAAAAGGAAAAAAAAAATGATCATTTTGCTGAAGTCAAATCCCTAAATTACAGTTTTTTTTAAATCAGGAAGCCTTCAGTCAAAGTTCTTGCAAAAATCCATAAAATGTTCAATTTAGTGCTTCTTCTGAAATACATTCTTTAAATCTTCCTGGCTTTAGATTGGCTTGATTTCCCCCTTCCTCCATGGGGATTACATTCCTGCCAAGTTGGAAGTTCCTAACAATCATTTTTCTGAATGACATAAATGCCAAAAAATCTCAACCGTCTGTCTGCAACCGGAAAAAGTATATTTCTTTCTCCGCCGTTTTACTGCAGGCTCATGAAGCTATTTTTATAAACCTCTATTTTTTTTTTTTTCACGTGGGGGGAAATTTCAGTCCAAATATGTTGACTTAAAACCCAAAGTAAATTTCTCTAGGAAGGTCTTCACTAAATGAGCAACTGCAGTCTAGTCTTAAATATTACGCTTAATGTCATTAGTTAAACACAACAACTATTTTTGGCTCCACGGGAGTGACTTGGTCACGGTGACTAAACTTCCTTTTCCCAAAGTAAAACTGACAATAGTGCCTGAGGTAGACTCCGGCGCCTTATCTGTCTGCCCTGCAAGATTTCCCTTTGCTTCTCTTCGGGTACATGGCCTGCCCTCGGAGACCTTCCCGGGGATTGGTGGATTTGGAGCCTGGGGTGGAGCGGCCGTCCCCTGAGGTCAGGTGTGCGGGGACAGGAAGGTGCAGAGTGAGTGGGAGGAAGGAGTGGCCACCTTCTCCACCTGGGGCAGAACTGCAGTCCTAGCGCAGGGGAAGAGGGTAAAATCGAGCAGAACGGGGGGGAACGAACAGCACGCGGGCTGAGGGTGGTGGATGGATGGGCCAGGCTGAGCACCGAGCCGAGCCTTCCTCCCCCTCCCAGGAGGCAGGGCTGGCAGGTCCGGGTCAATACCCCTGACCCTCTGAGGCACCTCACTGTCCTGAGCCTCATGAACTGGGATATTCCTTTCCATGAGAAAGCTCACTTTATAGTTAGGTTTCTTTTTATTTTATTTTTATTGTTAATCCTCACTTGAGGATATTTTTTTCTATTGATTTTTAGAGAGAGAGGAAGGGCAAGAGGGAAGGAGGAAAGGGGTGAGAGAGAGAAAAAGAAAGAAAGAGAGGGAGAGAGGTGAGATACATTGATTAGTTGCCTCCTGCATGCGCCCCACGGATCGAACCTGTAACCCAAGTATGTGCCCTTGATTGGGAATCGAACCTCTGACCCTTCAGTGTGCAGGCCAACACTCCAACCACTGAGCAAACTTGCCAGGGCTTATGACCCTTTTAAATTGATTCTAGGTGGGAGCAGGAGGACAAATAATGCTCCCTCTGGTTCTTCCAAATCATGGGCAAGCAGAGGACACGGTGTGTTCCTGCCACAAAGCCGGGCCTGCTCAGTAAAGCACGCCCGCAGCGCCTTTTCCCGCCGACTCAGAAGCATCCATGCCATCGCGTATGAAGTTCTGCAGTAAATCAGTAAACATGAACTCAGCCCCCAGTCCAGGTCGCTAATAAAGCATGTTATTATGTCCTCACTCCCTAAACACAATGTACCAAATCTGTAAGTTATACACATGGACGGCTAAAGCCGGGTTTATCATGTACTGAAAGTTTCACTTGGGGAGGCAATCAATTTTACCAGCGCTGGATTTCAGTGCTGAGGCGACTGCCAAGGAGCTAAGTCTAGTGGTTAGTCCACTGGTAATACAGTGTGTGTGTGTGTGTGTGTGTGTGTGTGTGTGTGTGTGTGGCGGGCGGGGATCCTTTCTTTTCTCTTTTAATTTTTGAAAAAGAACAAATTGCGTTGAACAAACGGGGTAATGAAAACGTCCCAGCTCTCCCGGGCTCTGCAGTATTTGCATCGTGTGGCCACCACCTCCCAGATTCTTTGTGCGCTGGGAGCACAGGCCGCTGTCTGTGTCCAACACACCCACACTCACACGCAGCTGGTAGAACCAGGGCAGGCACACCAGTTGTTGCGATGCCTCTGATGTACTGTTGTTACACGTTAACTGTCACCTCTGAGTAACCATTTTTTTAGCAATCTTTCTTAAAGGCACACTTCTCGGTAGTAATCCTTTGAGAAAGAAATGAGACAACACAGATTATGTTAGTCGTGTTTTGAGACTTTGAAAATGCTCTGTTAGTGTTAGGACCCTTTAAAAAAAGAAACGAATGACAATGAAATAAATATCAATATTGCATGTTTGGAAATGGTACAAATAAATATGTACTCTGTAGATCTGCCCTTGTGAGGCTGTGGGAAAACCTCGGATTCCTCAGGCTCCCGAAAGCTCAGTGTTCTCGTCTGTAAAATGCAGAGACTGGACTGGCGGTTCTCGACATTATTTTCAGAGATAACATTCCCAAGCCTTATGGTTGTGGAGAGCATGGTGACTCACTTAGAGTTTCCTTTCAACACATCGCAGTTTACCGGGGAGTCGAATCGTCCAGGAGCTGAATCATTCCAGGCCTTTATTTAGGAAATAGAGACACCAAGGAAGTGAGCAGTATATGACTGGATTTCCCAGGGAGAGGCTACTTAATGAAAAGAGAAGACCCTTCAGTGTGTGAGGATTGTGGGCACGTGGGAGAAGTGTAAGAGGGAAGGCTGATTCAACCCATCACTCCCAGGCCTTCTCCCCTCCCTTAAAGCAGCCTGTCGCTGCAATCTCTCAGTGAATTCCACACCCTGTGGTAGCTTCATTAATTAACTATTACATCTGGGTAAAGGAAAATCAAAAGAGAAAGCAATTTTTTCCGATTTAAATCAGATTTAAAAAAACTTGAAATTTAGGGGGAGACTTGTAATCATATGAGCATACTGTAGAATTAAAGTGGAGAGAGTGACTATTCGCCATTTCCTTTTCTGTAAACATGAACACGAAATAACTTCGATGGTCATAAGTGTTGGGAAACATCTCTATAACCACTATTTACAAAAGCCAACTCACTTTGACTGCTGTTGAAAATCAAAAAACCAAACTCGGGATGGTACATGAATCAGCCCCGTGTGTATGAACACAGTTAAAATGAGGGAGGGGCTGTGTGTCAGTAAATAGAAGATATTAAAGATGTAGTGCAGAGGAGAATCTCTATATATTAACTAAGAATTCGCTGGTTTGAATGGGATTAACCAAACTCCATAGAAGAAAAGCCAAAGAAAACATACCCTTCATCTGTGGATAAAATAAAAAAATGCTTAAATTTCCCCTGATGATGGCATAAAGCTGCAGGACAATCCGGTCCTTACAAGGATCAGTGCTCACATACTCAGTTCATAATAAAAACACAGTCTATCTCTCTGCTGAGCCTGCTGGCATCCTCCACAGCAGACAAAGGAAACACATCCTTTGGCAACTTCTGGCTCGCCATCCAGAGTCTGATGTTGGATATATTTAATAAAATAGTGAAGCTTGATATTACATGTCGACTGAGCAGAAAAATCCCAAGAATGCACAGAGAGAAAATAAATAAGAATACGATTGGAGTAGAGAAATGGAAGCAAATGCGGAGACAGAGGACCATCAAAGTAGGGAAAAAAAATAAAGCAGTAGTTTCACATACTAAACATTTTAAGCAACTGGGAATTAATAACATGTTGGTATTAATTTGGAAGATCATATATCCATAAATCTATACTATAAGCAAGAGTCTTGTATATCTTAAAATAGATTATTAAAATGTGCTTGGATATATATTTAGGAACAGAGTAATGCAATCATTGTGGGTGTAGCTACTGTTTCAAGAAACCCTAGAATTTGGGCATGACAAGCAAGGCTAGAGGAAAGGAAAAGGGACTGGACAAGCGGGAGGAGTGTCAACAGACCGTGCCTGTAGCATATTGGATGGTCTATAAAATGGAAATTGGAATGGGCTCTGTGGGCTTCTTTCCATAGCACTGACATCTATTATCTTTATGTCTGCCCAAAGAATAGGGTTGTATTAACTGTGTTTTGTTCTCTGTATCTTTTTTTTTTTTTTTTTAACCAGCAAAGGTTAGTTTTGGAAATCACAGAGATAGAAAAAGTGAGCCAGCTGAGCTGTGTGGGCTCGAAAACAAGTTCCAGAGGGTCCTTGGAGCTTAGGGGAGAGAGCAAAGGGACACACCTTAAAGGAAGAAGAGGGGGAGAGAGAGAGAGAGAGAGAGAGAGAGAGAGGCTATTTTCTGTCTGGGGAACTGCCCCTCCTAGGGTTAACTAATTCTCAGAGCTAACAAGTAACTTGCCTCCCAGCAAACCTCTGACAGGCAAACCTTCCTCCCCAGGCCTCCACAATGCTCAGCCTGCCTTGTCCTGGCTGCAGGTCTTCACTTAGGCCTTTAGTGAGGCCGTGCCTACCGTACTACAGTGGACTGTTTCCGATGGACCAAATACAGTGGTACCTCGAGATACGAGTGCCCTAACATACGAGATTTTTGAGATACGAGCTGACGAGCGAGCTATTTTTGCTTTGAAATATGAGCAACAGTTGAGATAGGAGTAATTGCGTCGATCGGCTGGCTGCACACGACCCACCAGTTTACCGAGATTCGAGCATCTCATAGTTTCCCACGCCTCAAGGTTACGGGTCGAATTAAACTCGTATCTTGAGGTACCACTGTATGAGAAATTAGTTCTCCCTCCCCAAATTAGTCCGTGGTTAGGTACCATGCTTTCCTCTGTCCAGTGGATGAGCATGCAATGAAACCAGGTGAGCTGGCCAGATTCCCTGAAATGTGGTTCTTGCATCATTTTACCCAAGGATCAAAAATGTTTGAGCTGCCTGGTTGGCGTGGCTCAGTGGTTGAGCATTGTCCTATGAACCAGAAGGTCACGGTTCGATTCCTGATCAGGGCACATGCTCAGGTTGCCAGCTCAATCCTCAGTGTGTGGCGTGTAGGAGGCAGCCAATCAATGCTTCTCTCTCATAGTTGCTGTTTCTATCTCTCTCTCCCTCTCTCGTCCTCTCTGAAATCAATAATAATAATAATAATAATAATAATAAAATGTTGGGCTGAAACCGGATTGGCTCTGTGGATAAAGCGTCGGCCTGTGGACTGAGGTGTCCCAGGTTCAATTCCAGTCGGGGACATCCCCAGTATGGGGTGTGTAAGAGGCAGCTGATTGCTGTTTCTCTCTCATCAATGTTTCTGACTCTCTTTCTCTCTGTCTTCCTCTCTGTGAAAAATCAATTAAATATATATATATATATATATATATATATATATATATATATATGTGCGTGTGTGTGTGTGTTGGAGCTGATTTATCCTGTCATTGGCACCTGGAAGGAAAGACCATTAGTTCTTTCTGCCTAGATTGTACAGCTGTCCCTGTGGTTCTGTCTTTCCTTTGATTTCGTGAGCTATCTCATAAGCTTCCAGCAAAGTCCTTAAATTAGAGTTGGTTTCGGAGTTTGCAACCACAAAATCCCAACCCATACTCGGGAACACAGTGTGTAGCGATACTTTATGCAAACTCGACTGTTCACATAAGTGCACCGGGATCCCTGAAAGTTCAGGATGTGCTATGAGAGTTGTGCCTGAAAGCATTCTGTTCAGTGTTTATTGGTACATAGAATGGGCTCTAGTCTTCACTCTGGTCCTCTTCACCCACCCTTTAAGTTTACAGTACAGGCCAGGCTTTGATGCAGACATTCAGGTTTCAGGAAAACGTGTTGGGCGCTCTGTACGTGAGGGGATGGAATCAGAGTGCTGAGCTAAAGACTTGGTATACCAAGGTGGGCGCCCTGTGGGCCCTTCCCTCTAGGAAGCTAGAGAGCCGGATAAAGCCGGAGTCCCCTTCCTGAGCAGAGGCTCAGCCAGGGCTCTCGTCTCTCACTGGAGGGTGAGGCAGCTGGCGTCCATGAACACTCCCTGCTTCTTTCCCTCACCACCAACTCTGTCTGTCCCTTTGGATCAGTTGCCTCACATCTGGTGGGTGTGGCCTGCCCGTGCAGAGGAGGGAAAGCATCGGAGACTCGCCCTAACCGGTTTGGCTCAGTGGATAGAGCATTGGCCTTCGGACTGAAGGGTCCCAGGTTTGATTCCTTCTGGTCAAAGGCATGTACCTTGGTTGTGGGCACATCCCCAGTAGGAGGTGTGCAGGAGGCAGCTGATTGATGTTTCTAATCTCTATCCCTCTCCCTTCCTCCCTGTAAAAAATCAATAAATTATATTTTAAAAAGAAAAGAAAACATCGGAGACTAAGTTTGGGCTTCCAGTGGAAAAACACGAAGTAAGCCTTTGAGCCCACTCAGGGGTGAGGCTGTTCAGATGTAACTTGAGGACTTTGCTAGATGTTGGGACTGGAGCACCAACCAGTGATAAGATACCTTGCTCTATCTTTGGAATCTCATGAATACTTATTGGATTGGGGTATTCCTGGCTCTCTAGCCAGATATCATTGTTATTATCACAGCCTTCAACTCCGTCAGCACACACTGATATGCCTATTACAGCTGTCATTCATCTAGGTGGGTGGTATCTGTGTCATACTGGTTGTATTTTTGATATTTTGATTATCACCTCTTACATCCTTAATACCATACCCAATGCCTCTTAAACACGATGTTTATATAAGACTAGTGGTCTGGTGCATGAAATCCATGCACATTAAAAGGGGATTAACTAGAGGAAATATTTTAATATTGCTATTTGTCCTTTCTCTATAATAGAAGTGCCAGAGATGAAAGAAAATTAGTAAAATGTATATGAAAATTTCCCTTCAGTCAGAGTCTGGGGTGCACTGTGGGACCCTGAGTCAAGTCCCTGCCCACCCATGTCACCTCAAAATCACTTGAGACCCAGACCTGGCCAGCCCAACACCATTGGGTGAGGTCCAGACCCAGGTGGCCCAGCCCTGTCAAGCCCCGCCAAGTGGGGGCGCAGCCTCAGTTCCCCCGCCCTGGCCCAACAGCACACAGCTTCATGTTCCTGCTGATTGCTCTTTACAGCTCATTACAGGAGCCCCCCCTCCGCTGTGGGCACAGCATCTTGTGTTATGGGAACCCAGTCTCTGATGTGCGTCATCTTGTGATGGTGTGAGGGTCAATTTGCATATTACCTCTTTATTATATAGAATAGGTGGCAAAAAATGGTCACAATTGTTCATATTTCCCTGTTTTGCACTCTTTTTTTTAAATATTATTATTTTTTATTTCAGAAAGGAAGGGAGAGGGAGAGACAGAAACATCAATGATGAGAGAGAATCATTGATTGGCTGCCTCCTGCACATCCCACAGTGGGGATAGAGCCCATAACCAGGATAGGTGCCCTGACCAGAAATTGAACTGTGACCTCCTTCCTGGTTCATAAGTCAACGCCCAACCACTGAGCCACACTGGCTGGGCTCTACACTCCATAAAGTGTCTTCCTCCCAGCAGAAGTGAAGGCCACTTTCCCCCTCTCTGCATCCAGGCGGGGCTGGTGATTCTGCTTTGGCCCATATAACGTGGCAGAAGGGATGGCAGCCACTTCCAGCTTTAGGAGACCTGGTGTGCTTCCACCCTGCTGGGGCCCCTGCCTTTGCCATGTGGCGAGTCCAGGCTCGCCTGCTGGAGCTCCGAGGCTCTGTGGCCCGGAGCTGAGCCAGCCCCGCAGTCCCAGCTGCGGCCCCGGGCGTGTGAAAACCCCTCCCCCCCGCCCCCCCAGCATGGACAAAGCTGGTCTGCAGCCGCAGATGCACGAAGGCCCTCGCAGAACTGCAAAGCAGAGCCTCAACTGCTGGCTCTAGTATCATGAGCTATAGAAATGGCTGTGCTAAGCCACATCTTTTTTTTTAGATATTATATATATTTTTTTATTTATTATGATTATTATTTTTGTTAATCCTCACTGGATGATACTATTCCCATTGATTTTAGAGAGTGGAACGGAGTGGGGAGAAGGGGTAAGGGAAGAAGAAAAACAGAGAGAGAGGAAGAGAGAGAGAGAGAGAAACATCGATAGGGGAGAGCTACATCAATTGCCCCCTAGGAGTGGGGAGCTGCAATCCAGGTACGTGCCTTTGACTGGAATTGAATCCTCCAGTTCTAGGGCTAATGCTTTATTCACTCAGCTAGGCTGCCCAGGGCCATGATTTTGAAGTGGTTTGTTATGCAACAACAGCAATCGCTAACTGGTACAATATATAATTTATTATTCACAATAAAAGTATACTTACCAAGCAATAAAGATATTGTGGAAAGCATCAACATCCTTATCACTGGGATCTCTAAGCAGAGGCCTGTGGGTCCGGAGCTGGGCCTGTGAAATGATCCTGAGGAGAATTTTCAGCGTCACCCTCTGCAGATGCCTGTGTTATGATGGTTTTATTCCTCTGTCGTTTCAAATGCAGAGAAACACATTTAAAGACTGTTGTTCTGTTCTTCCCTTTTGTGGTCACCATAGAAGCACCAGCCATCAAAATAAAGTTCAGTCCCTTTGTGACTTCTGACTGGAGCAAGAACCATAAAAGGCATTTCAGTGCTCCTTCCCACATTCAAAGGAAGATCATGTCTTCTCTTTCCAAAGAGCTGAGACGGAAGTACCATGTTCGATCCATGCCCATCCGAAAGGATGCTGAAGCTCAGGTTGTTCGAGGACGTTAAAAAGGGCAGCAAATGGGCACAGTAGCCCCGGTTTACAGGAAGAAATGTGACATCTACATTGAACGAGTGCAACGGGAGAAAGCTAACAGTGCCACTGTTCATGCGGGCAAGGTGGTGACCCCTAGACTAAAGCTGGACAAAGACCGGAAAGAGATCCTTGAACGTAAAACCAAACCTCACCAGTAGGAAAGGAAAAGGGAAAATACGAGGAAGACACAATTGAGAAGATGCAGGAATGAAGTAATCTTATAAACAACTTCATTACAATCTTAAAATGAAAAAAAAAAAAGACGTGTTGTTGTTTTCCCATAAATAAAACTTTTGTTCATTACTATTACAATATCCCAATTTAATCAGATATCTATTGAGTAAGACTCAAGAAAGCCAACAGGTCATGAATGAGAGTAGAACAGAAGTGATAAATTCTGAAATATGAGCATCGACTTCTAAGTCATAGTTATGGCTTTATATCGTCCCACTTTTGCTGCTAGAACGGGATGATATAAAGTAAATTCCTTACGCTTTTGACTTTTCGATTTATAATTAGCAAGACAGACACAATATTCCTGGTCCATTTGAGACTTGGGATAAGCTAATAAAAAATCCCTTCTAAAGAGCTGAGAACTCGGGCTAGGTTAAAGGTACCCACAAAGTACTGTCCCATAAGGAGAATAGCTTAGTAAATATATCACCTAAGACATAAATCTCCCCCCAAAAAAGTATTATTGAAGAAATAATCAGGTGAGGACACTAATAATCACACTGAATCAATGGTAAGATGTTAACTATGGTGAAAAATGTAAACTTCTGTTTACACAGAAGCCTGAAGAGAAATATGAGTTACTGAAACTTACGAAAGAATAGATGTAAGAAAGGACACTGACGGGGTACCCAGCATGGCTAATAGGTATGAGTCAGATTTCTAGACTTGCTTAGTCACCCATTAGACAGTAACTTTTTCTTCTGAAATAAAATGAATGATTTGTCCATGCCACCAAATTTCATGATGTCTATTTTATGACATATGTGTACCACTTCATATATATAAATATTTATATTCTGATAATCAAAACATATTTAATTATGAAAACCACAGGATAAAATGTACTGTCTTAACCATGTTGAAGGGCGCACGCAGTTCAGGAGTAGTGAGTATATTCACAGGACGTTCTGATGATATTTTAAAGATTTCGTGACAGATGAAATTTTACAAAAGCAGGAATATTGGGAAAACATGGTAAAGCCTCTGGGTGCGTTCAGGGGTGGCTGCGTCCACATGTGGCCAAACTGTGACTCTTATTTTGTAGGCGGGCGGTCCCTGGGAATGTTTACTCGCAGGCTGCGTGACTCCTGAGTTGGGTAACATAATGATTTTTCCAGTTCAGGCATTCAGTGCTGCCGCTCTGAATGCTGTCCGTGCGTTCCGTAATGACTTATTCAGCTCCTGGTCCGGCCAGCACTGCCAGGGACCGCGGGCTGACGCTGGGGGAGAGTGTCCAACGGGACCAGGAGGCCTCAGTGTACCTTCCCTTTTACAACCTGGCCTCGATCTGGCAGAGAGGGCTACTACGCTGGTGAAGGTGCTCTTGGTTCGGTCACCATGGACTTTGGTATCCGACAGACTGGGTCCCGGTTCCAGCTGTCACTTCCTTTCTCCACCTGTTTCCTCATCGGGGACAATAACGCTGCCTAAGTCACAGGGGCGTTATGAGGATCAGAGAATGGACAGACTTCCCACTGAAAGTTTGCCTTGATGTTTCCATTCTCACTGCCCTTATGGAGTGTCCCATGCACAGACCCTTTCTTCACTCTTCTACCTGTCACTGGTTGTCAGAAAAAAGTACGCATCTGGCACTCTCTCCTTTCACCCCTGGTTCTTCTTGGGGAGATATTCATACATAATGCCCTCAACAGGAGCTTGCTTCCTTGAAAGGATTCTCATCACCACCACTACCCGCAACTGAGACTTCTATAGCTAATAAATATTTTAATCTCACTTATTATTATGAGACGTTAAGGAGAAAGGAGGCAATAGAAAGGTAAGGGAGAACAAGAGGGGACAGAGAGATGGAAGAAGGCTAGAAAGGAGGAAGCATGCTAAAGGGGGAAGGAAGGTCGGCAGAGGACAGGGAGGAGGAGGAGGAGCAGAATGGCTCTGGAAAGATACGTTAGCACAGACTGGAGTGAGGCCAGAAACAGAGGTGAGAGTGAGAGAAAGTTGGGGAGAGGATTGCCTGTGTTGTCTAATGTCACAGAGACTGCGAGTGCTCACCGTGTCAGCGGAATGAGAATGTGGAGAGAGACTGTTAGCAGGAGGCTCGGCCTATCCCACCTGGTTGTTCTTCGGCTGAGGATGCTACACGTTGGCCATCTCGTCTAAGTTGCTTTTAAACCATGGCTCAGCCGCACCACAGCTTAGTACTGAACTTTTGGGGGTTCCCTCTGAACGGGATCCCACAACAGCCAACTCAGGGAGAAGCATCATTTGCATTTTAGCTCCAGGGCTCAAAGCACAAGGCGTCCCTGCACCAGTGGGCGGATCAAGCCAAGCTGTATCCAGCCTGAGAAAATGGCTCCCAACTTGACCTTAACCCAAGCAATGGTCCGACTGTTGAAGGTCTTAGGCATCAAGGTAGGGTGGCAAGGGAGGCGGGTTAGGCGGTGGCATCAGTCCATGGCTGTTTTAGTCCTAACCAGCTGCCAGCTGTGATGACCCTCAGACGCCCACTCCATAGAGGCCCTGAGCAGGGCAAGCCTGGCCGTCCTTGCACCCCGACAGCTCTGACCACCAGGTCCCAGGGTCTTGAAATGGACCCTTGTTTCTACACTGTGGGTCTCGGGGGTCCAAAGTAGCATTTAGCTTCCCGACACCTTGGAGAGCTTCTTCCTGACCCCTGTTCTACCTGCTCCGCTTGGATGTCAGGGTTCACACCTGGGTTCGGGGTTCTGTTCCAATTCCCTGCTGAAGCGAGTTCCTCCTTTGCTGGCTGAGAGCTGGAACTTCTCACAGATCCTGCCCCTGTGTCCTCTTCCCACATCTTTTGGGAGCCAGTGCCACCCTAACCTAGAAGGACCATCATCTGTACTGCTGGCACCCACCGGACACCATCACTACCTCCTCCCAGAAGTGGCCCCGCCCACCCTGTCCTCCTTGAATTGGCCAGTCGCCCTCCTCAGTCACTTAGTCAGACTTGGATTTGTTGTCTGTGTCTCTGTCCCTTCCCAGAGGGGCCTGGTTTTTCTGGCGGGCTTGCTTCTCCCACCGCACTGAGAGTGAGCCTTTTTGTTTCTCCCTATTTGGAAAAATTCCCTCCGTCTGCTCTGTGCTGTGAGCAATTCCAAGTTTACCAAAAGGTATATTCTGATTCAGCTTTCAGGGGAATTTCTCTGCTTTGTCTCCTTCTGCCAGCCAACCTTCCTCTTCCAATTAAAAGGACATTAGCAATATTGCCCTCGCTGGTTTGGCTCAGTAGATAGAGCGCTGGCCTGCAAACTGAAAAGTCTCAGTTTTGATTCAGGTCAAGGGCACATGCCTGGGTTGTGGGCTCTATCCTCAATGCAGGGGGAGGGGCGTGCAGGAGGCAGCCAATCAATGATTCTCTCACATCATTGATGTTTCTATTTCCCGCTCTCTTCCTCTCTGAAATTATTAAAATGTAAAAACAAAACAAAAAAACACCACAACCGCCCTGACCGGTTTGGATCAGCGGATAGAGCATAGGCCTGTGGACTGAAGGGTCTCAGGTTTGATTCCCATCAAGAGCATATACCTTGGTTGTGGATACATCCCCAGTGGGGCGTGTGCAGGAGGCAGCTGATTGATGTTTCTCTCTCATTGATGTTTCTGACTCTCTATCCCTCCCCCTTGCTCTCTCTGTAAAAAAAATCAATAAAGTATATTTAAAACACACACACAAACCCTACAACCAATATTGTAATACAATTGCTTATAATTCATAAGTATATCTTTGGAGACTAATACAATGAAAGTCGAACATCATCCACTTAGACTTTTTATGCTGTTTCTCGTATAGACTATGGGGTTGGTTAATGACTATTGAGTGAATGAATGAATGAAAATAACTTAATAATGGTTTAAAAATTGGGATGGTTGCTAGTACTAGTGAATGGTCAGCTAATACTTTTGTGAGATGGTTAATCCCACTTTCAGTACAAAGTATTAGTAAGGACAAAGTGGTAGTTTTATCACCACCTAGACAACTCATTTTTAAGAGAACGTACTTTTCCAGTCATACCTGGTAGCTTGCCCTTGATTAGTCATTAAATAGTCAGGCCCTTCTCATAAGGCAGAGGTGGTTCTCAGAACTAAGAGCGCCATTGCTGTGAAAATAGTCCTCTAGCGGTCAATTGTTCATACAGGGTACCATGTTACCATTAGGAGAAACAAGCATTCAAAGAACAGGCATGGCTAATGTGACAGAAAAGAAAAAGTACTTAATTTGTCTCTTCTAACATCATCCTGTAATATCACTCTGAGGCTTTTTATCCTGACTGGTGCCATGCTCGCATGTGAAGTGGTTGGAACGAGTCCCGAGTTTTAGTACTTACAGCTTTTCTCTGGTTTGTTTTGCATGATTTTTTGCTTGTATTTTATAATGTGGGGCCTTTCTTATTTCAGGAAAGCCCTTCTGATAGCTCCGATTTAGTTTTCCCGAATTTTCATTTCCCTTATTCTCCTGAATGCCCGGGGTGCTCCAGAAACCATCCTACTTGTGGATTTACGTCTTGATGCTTTTTATTGCCATTATTATTGTTATATTTTTTTTACGGTGAGGAACATTGCTGACAGAGCCTTATTTCATTTGGCCTCTCAGTGCTGATGCTGCTATCCTCTGGGTCACCGAGAGGTAACAGTCTGTTCGCAAACATAATCGCTGGCTCCGCCATCTGACTGTGGTTTAATTACTGCCCCGCGCTGGCGTGGAAGCACTGGCTCTTACTGCTGAGTGGTGCCTGGCAAGCGCATCTGCTCTGGCCCCCTTACCTGCTGGCTCGTGGATTCCAAACTATTCAGGAGAGATGGCTGTTGGACTTGAATGGAAATGATTATTTTTAAGATCTAAAGAGGTCAAAACTACACAATATCTCTTCGTGTCTCATTTGCCAACCTGATCATTAAGACTTTCTCTTTTTGTCTCCATGAAATAAATCCCATTTTAATAAAACTGTTCTCTCCGGTTTTGCTCTTTACCTGGAAAACAATTGACCCAAACTCCTGTCTTCTATGGGTAAAGGTTACAATGAAGTCATTTTAGTTTTCCCTTCTTTTGATTAGACAGTAGGGCCTAGTCTAATTATTAACCAGTTAACTGACATCAGTGTCTCTCAGGTTGCTAGAAGGTAGGTTAGCAAAGGATTTCAGCACACAGGCTTCAGAAGGCGTGTCACCTGGGTTGGAATATCAGCTTCATAATCTTGGTGAAGTTACTTGATCTCTCTGCTCCTTAGTTTTTCTACATGAAAATGTTTGGCTGCCGACACTGGTTTGGCTCAATGGATAGAGCGTCAGTCTGCGGACTGAAAGATTCCAGGTTCGATTCTGGTCAAGGGCATGTATCCTGGTTGCGGGCACATCCCCAGTAGGGGGCGTGCAGGAGGAGGCTGATTAATGTCTCTCTCTCATCAATGTTTCTAACTCTCTATTTCTCTCCTTCCTCTCTGTAAAAAATCAATAAAATATATTTTTAAAAAAAGAAAAAGAAGAGAAAATGTTACAAACCGAGTGTTTGTATCCTCCCAAATTCATATGGTCAATTCTAAACCCCAATGTGATGGTGTTAGGGTGGGACCTGTGGGAGGTGATTGCATTGTGAGGGTGGAGCCCTCACGTACGGGATTAGTGCCCTGGTGAGAAGAGAGGAGAGGGCTTGCTTCCTCTCCCTCTGCTTCTTGCCCGGTGAAGACACTATGAGAAGAAAGGCCGTCTGCAAACTAGGAAGGGAGCGCTGACCAGGAGCCAGATCAGCCAGCACCTGGATCTACACCTCCCCAACCTTCATAACTGTGAGAAGTAAATGTTTGCTGTTTAACCACCAAGTACGTCTATGGCAATTGGCTACAGCAGCTGAGCTGAAAAAGACAGGAAATAATTCTCGTCTCCTCGTTGTAAGGTTGTTAAGAAGATTCAGTGAATCCTCTTAGTACTTAGTTCGATTCTTGACTTAAAAAAGTTTGCTCAGTTAATGTTAGCTGTTGTCTGCCACTTGATGGTCATTGAGCAACAAAGGGCATTTGCTATTGTGCCCCATTTTCCCCAAATAATTTTATCTAAAGTTTCTTCTCTCATGTTTAAATTTGGCAGACAAACCATCCACCTTTCTAGGAGAAAAATGACTTTGTCACTCTATGCTTTAGGAATTGGTGGGTTGTTCTGTTAGGATAATAGGATTCTGGAGACCACCTTCTTGGGGGCACTTGCTGTAACTGTCATCAACGAATTCCTGGCGAGCTGGCAGCATTACCGTCTCCTCAGGAACAAAGATCTTATTAGGCAGCTCAACAGGAAAAAGCCCCGTTTCCCTCTTGGTTAGGGAGAGAGGCAGTGCCTGCTCCTAATTCTCTGAGGGAAGGTCCATGTTGGAGACAAATTCCCAAGCACGTAAGCCTGGTCTCTTAATAAACGCCGTGTGTGTGAACACTACGGCATTTCTACTTTCATGAAGCTTACGTTTCAGTGGAGAGATTCAGGTTATACACAAACATTCGAGGGAACAAAAAAAACTAGAGCCATATAGTTCATGCTACGTGAAAGCAGGATAAATGGACAGAGAATGGCAGGATGGAGGGCTGCCGTTTATAATAGTCCAGGAAATGCCTCTCTGATGAAGTGACTCTCTGATTCAGAGACTTGAATGGGGTGGGGGATGTGCTCTGTGCATATATGGTGGCAGAACGTTCCAGACAGAAGCAATGGCAAATTGCAAAGACGGAGCAGGAGGGTGCAGTGTCTGAAAAAGGGCACAGGGGAGAGTGTGGGTAGGACATGAAGTCAGAGAGGCAGGTAGTCAGGGACCAGTTTATGAAGGGCCTTTAGGCTGTTGCAGGATTTTGTTTTTTAGTTCAAGTTCAACGGGAAGCAATTGGAGGGTTCTGAGCTGCAGTCTACAGGCAGCCGTGGGTGGTGAGAAGTGGTCACTTCGGTTTTGATTGGTTGGAACCCCTGCCATTATAGTTACTAACCAGTTTGAATTTTGCCCCTGCTTTTAAGACAGAGTGGGCAGTGTTTGCTGATAGAGAAAGGGAAGAGTTTGGGTTAATGCCAGGAGGTAGGGAAATGAAGATGCCAGTGCCTGGGACGGAGAACTCTGGACAAGGCTCACGGATTCTTTTGTTTTGGAGGGTCGGGCTGGAGACTTCTATTGAATACATTGCCTTTAACCAAGTAGGCAGTGAGAAAGATAAGTCTGGAATTTGGGGGAAAGGTTCAGATACCATAAATTTGGAAGTTGCTAACATTTATATATTATTCTAGCTACCGCTTCTGCAAAGTCTAGCAGCTTAATGCCATCGTTTTATTAGGTGCGTGGATGCCGTGCACCGGAAATTTGGAAAAGGTGTGGTGATGAGCGCTTGTCTGCTCCGTGCGGCTGGGGCCTCAGCGGGGAGGCCTTCTTGGCTGGGTGACTTGCCAGCTGCGGCTGGAAGCATCTGGAGGCACCTCCAGCCCTCTGTCTGTGGCGGGTGCTGCTCAGGGAGGCTGGCTGTCTACCTGTGGCTCCTTGGTGTGCCTGGGGCATCCTCCTCGCAGGGCAGCCTTGAGACCGTTGGACTTTTTTTTTTTTTTTTAATATATTTTATTGATATTTTACAGAGAGGAAGGGAGAGAGATAGAAAGTCAGAAATATCGATGAGAGAGAGACATCGATCAGCCACCTCCTGCACGCCCCACAGTGGAGATGTGCCCACAAGCAAGGTACATGCCCCGACCGGAATCGAACCTGGGACCCGTCAGTCCACAGGTCGACGCTCTATCCACTGAGCCAAACCAGTCTCGGCACCATTGGACTTTTTACAACAGCTGAACTTACATGGCGGTGCAGGGTTCTAGGGATAGTTTTCCAGCGCACCAGGTAAGGCCTTCATAGCCTAGCCAGGGAGGTTAAACAGTCACTTTTGCTGCATTTTACCTGCTACCAGTGAGTCACTAAGGTTGGCCTGTGTTCCCGGTGAGGGAAGAAAGACCTGCTTCTCAATGAGCCAAGTGTTGTAGAATTTGTCACATGTTTTCCAAGTCATCATATATGGCATTGGAATCCCTAAGACTAATTGAAATCGGCTACAAGAGGTTTAATCCTGGGGAACTCCCAGTTTGGGAGACCTCTAAGGAAGGAGGGCCTCGAAAAGTGGCCCGAGAAGGAGTGGCCAGTGAGGCAGTGGACAATGAGCAGAGCGCAGAGCGCAGAAGCCAAGCGAAGAAAGGTGTTTCAGTCCGAGGGCTGCTGGGCGCTCTCAGACACCGCCAAAGGGTCACACGAGATGTGGACTGAGCAGCGCCGCTGGCTTGGGTCATGCGGAAGTCTCCGGTAACCTTGGCCGGAGCGGGTTCCAGAGTGTGGTAACTGGATTCTCTCCCTCTCAGCTTGGCTGCCAGCCCCTCGGTCCTGGCTGTGTCGCCTCCGGCCGCACATCAGGGCCCAGAGGAACACATTGGCTTAACCGGCTTGGCTTTTGTCACCACACGCGGCCAAGGAGTCTTTTGCCAAAGGTTTCAACGCTGATGGGATGTATAAGAGAATGCCGCCTCTCATTTTATTATTCAAGTTTACTAACTAGAAGTAGTAGAGGACACTATCTCTATTATAATATTTGACCCCAAACATGTGTTTGGAAAATTTCCCATATAGTAGAGCTTGTGTATGTAGAGCTTTAATGAGAATTTCATTTATTTATTTATTTAAAATATTATTGATTTTTTTTTTTTTTTTTTTTTTTTTTACAGAGAGGAAAGGAGAGGGAGAGTTAGAAACATCAATGAGAGAGAAACATCTATCAGCTGCCTCCTGCACACCCCGTACTGGGGATGTGCCCGCAACCAAGGTACATGCCCTTGACCGGAATCGAGCCTGGGACCTTTCAGACCATAGGCCGATGCTCTGTCCACTGAGCCAAACCGGTTAGGGCTTTAATGAGAATTTTAAGTGAGAGATTTAAAGACAGGACAAGTGGGGCAAGATCCACTGATAAGCTAGTGACACTATGAGTCTATGAACCTGTCTGTTTGTGTAAGTAACTGTGCCCGAGGTGAAAAGGGCTTGTTTGGATGGTTCTTTAACCTTTGCGAGGGGTTAAAACAAAAAGCAAAATAACTCTGAAGAGGGAGGAGTGAAAGTCCCCCTTAGGTTAAACCCCTTCACAATCCACCGAAGGGTTGTTCAGAGAGAAAACGTTTGTTTTATTGATTTATCTCCTTTGAGGAAAATGGAAACCGGGTTGATCAGATGTAGGCCAATCCTTGGCCTGTTTGCCTTGACGGCCACTCCTCCCCCACTGCCTGCTCTGCTGTGTAACTTGGGGGACAATGCATGCAGGTGTCTCAACTCTGTGTTACAGACAAATGGGGGGAGAGTGGGGGCCAGAGGACGCTCCTCCCCTCGCAGGCCTGGGGCTGCTCCCCCCGGTGGCCCTGTGTCTCTGGGCTCCAGCTCGCAGCAGCCTGGTCAGGGCTGGAGGCAGTGGCTGCTGCTGACCGCCTCTCTCCCTGTCTGCTCCTGCTGCGCTTCTCTCTCGGGGGTAGCCATTTCCCAGAATCAGGGTTCCCCTGGTTTAAATCCACAGGTGCTTTCTGTTTTCCTGGCTGGATCCTGATACTTCATATATGGGTTTTCCTCTTCTGCCCAATAGCAATTTCTAACGCCCTAACAGATGAGTTAGCAAGCACATGCTTCCAAGCCACACCAGCAGGGAGAGGTGGTTTACGGGGTTCCATAGACCTCGCATGGGGGCTGACTTTCAGCCGTGCCTGAGACAGCGCGTTGTGGTCACTTGCTATTTTTGTGATCGTTCCCAAGTCTCTAAGCCTCCTAAACCTCAGCTTCCTCATCTATGATATGGAGACGATAATTTTTCTATTTCACAGGGTTATGACAATTGAATAGAATACCGTGTTTGAAGTACTCTGGACAGTATGCACTCACTCTACGTGTTCTGTGAGGAAAGCCATCATTAATTACAAAGCCTCCTTTCTCCATAAATAAACCTTTGCAGTTGCTATTACTCACGTCAGGAGCCAGACTTGAAGTGAGGACGAGCCTTTGCTGGTGTTTCATCCTCAGAGGGCACTAAATCCTGCATTCAGAGGTTCGGGGTGTCGGTGGGCTGACACCCCGATGCTCTATCCACTGGGGGCGATGGTAAACTGGCCTCGGTACCACACAAGAAGCCCTGCATGCATTCACCCCGTTCTCCATCACTGAACCTATAGCTAATCTGGACTAAGACACCCCAAGGTAAGAATGGAGTTGGATGTTATACAGACTAATTGATGGGCCCATCCTCCTGCTATTAATTAGGTCAGAAGTGGGGGGTTGCATGAAGAGAGCTTGCATTGGAACTCACCTTCAGGACTCCTGTGCAATCCGATTCTTTCCACTCTCGCATCTTCACGTCCTCTCCTGCCCTCTTTCTTTTCTGAAAGGTCAGGCTAATTCCCAGCGCCCTCCTAAGACTTTTCTCTGATCGCTTCCAACAAACTGTGTTTGCAGGGGTGTAATCTGCTCTCCAGGTCTCCAAGCAGAATCTCCCGAAGCCCTCCTCCAGGCTCTTTCCCCGAGGAACACCCTGCCACGCAGCCCCGTGGAGCGACCCGGCTGCGCCTTTCTTTGGCTTCAGACCAGTTTCATTAACAAGCATGTTCACACTTCAACCGGAACATTTAAAATAACACCCGCACAATGTGTTTAGTGTCTAGTTAATTATTAAGTCTCTGGGCTTGAATTATTCAAGCAAAATTGATTGGACTCAACCTAATTCCTTCTCTTTGTGTGTGTGTGTGTAGGGTGTTTTTTTAAAAAATATATAAATATGTTCTCCCCTGGACTTGCTAAACAACGTGGTAAAGGTTATTATGCAAATATAAATACTCTGGCCTGTGGGTGGTACCCAAGTGCTAACAGAATAGGCAGAGAAAGGACTGGTAGCTTGATTCTTTTATTAAGAAATATGTTGTTAGCTCATACTGTACTTTCACCTATGGAGACCTGACATGTTTTAGGTTTTCTCTTTTAAATTCTTTTCTAAAGTTCTTTTCGAGTTAGATACAGCCAGTTCTGTGGTGCAAAAGCAAAAGGTATTGCTTCTTGCTTTGCTACCCTAACTCATGGTCAAATGAAAGTGTTAAAATGTCTTGGCTTCACTATAGAAACCATGCTATTGAAGAATATTTGTTGACTTGAGAAGATGTTTACAATATATTGTTAAGTGAAAACAGGAGGCTATAAAACTGTCTTTTATTATGTATCATTTTGTTAAAATGCATAAAAAATGAATAATGAAGATCAAAATATTTATGTGTTGGGATTTTTGCTTTTTTTCCCCCTTTTGCTTTTCCAATTCGCCCGCAGATAAAGATGTCATGGCTGGAAACCACTGATCTTTTGTCTGAGTCTATCAATCATGTGTCAGAGCACTTTGGAAATAGTGCTGTCCAATGTTTGCGAAAGATTCACTCTATTCTGTGAATCAGCCACTTGAATAATTAATTTGTTATCCTTCATTTTTAGACTTCTAGACCTCCATTGCTCATTTTTCCTCAGCTTTCGTATTATTCAGATGTAAAAGGATGCAACTGTGGAAAACATAACTGCCCCGTGGGTGTTGGAAAGGACTAGAAAATAACTGTATTTTGCAGATAGATTAAAAAATATATATATATTTTAAATATATTTTATTGATTTTTCATAGAGAGGAAAGGAGAGGTATAGAGAGTTAGAAACATCGATGAGAGAGAGAGACATCGATCAGCCGCCTCCTGCATGCCTCCTACTGGGGATGTGCCCGCAACCAGGGTACATGCCCTTCACCGGAATCGAACCTGGGACCTTTCAGTCTGCAGGCCGATGCTCTATCCACTGAGCCAAACCGGTGTCGGCTAGAATATATTTTTATTGATTTCGGAGAGGAAGGGAGAGAGAGAGAAGCATCAGTGATGAGAAAGAATCACTGATTGATTGCTTCCTGCAAGGCCCTTAGTGGGGATCGTGCCTACAACCCTGTGCAGTATTTTGCAGGAAGATTTGAAAGATGACAATTTTGAGAGCAAAAGACAGAAACGCAGTGACCCCATTTAGTAGCATATTTAAATGGGGGCTCCCACGAGAACCGAGTGTTCGCCTCTGACCCAGCCTGGAACCACCTGGAAGGCCTTAGGTGCCCCGGGGTGGCAGCTACACATGACTTGCCTTTTCTGCCGTTTCTGCAGTGCCATTGGGTTATGCGTGAGTGTGCGTGTGCGTGCGCGCAAACGGGGTGCGGGCTTGCTCCCGCAGCGGGACCCCTGCAGGCGGCAACCTGGCCGGGACCCGCAGGCGGCAGCGGGATGGCTCCGGAGCGGGGACGCTGCGCCCCACGCGGGGGGCCTTGGGGAACCCACACGGGGATGCTGTCCTCCGCGCTCACACTCACCGCTCGGCCGGCCGCGCAGACAGGCCTGTCATTGTATTTGCCCCGGGGACTGACCCGAGAAGCGCTGTAATGAGACACCCAGGAAATGGGAGCTGAATTTGGGGGTCGGGGGCGCACAGGGGAGGGGCGTACAGCTCTGTCGGGACCCTAAGGCCGTGGGCCTCCCCGTGGCAAACGTGCGGGGCAGGCGGGGCCTCCGCGGGCCCAGGAGGGAGTAAGCCCCGCTCCGCGACGCACACGGGAAGCTCGGGGACGGGAGAGCGCGGGGCGGCGGCGCAGCTCCCAGCCCGCGCCGGCCCTCCGCCCCCCGGTCCTCCCGCCGCCCGGTCCTCCGCCCCCCGGTCCTCCCGCATCCCTGCATTCCGCGGCGCCGAGCCGGTCCCACCCTCCTCCAGGGCGGTGCGGCCGCCCGCGCCCCGCCGGGGCCTCGGCTCCGCTCGGCGCGGCCGCAGACGGACGCGGCGCGGCCCGCAGGCTCGGCGGGGGCGGGGGCGGGGGCGGGGCGTGCGGGGCGGCGGGGGCGGGGCGCGTGCGCGCGGGGGGCGCGGCCGCCATATTGGATCCTGCGCGCGGCCGGGACGGGGACGGGCGCCTCTCGGAGCGCAGGGCGCGGGCGCG
>PVJN01028956.1:0-26808 GCA_004026805.1 Lasiurus borealis | reverse complement strand
AAAAAAAAAAAACAGCCCAGCAGGCCTGGATCAGTGGGTGAGCATTGATCTATGAACCAGGAGGTCAAGGTTCAGTTCCTGATCAGGGCATATGTTCAATTTTGCAGGCTCAATCCCCAGTAGGGGGCATGCAGGAGGCAGCCAATTAATGATTCTTTCTCACTGATGTTTATATCTTTCTGTCCTTCTTCCAGCTTCTCTGAAATCAATAAAAAATATATTGTTTGAAACAGAAAGATTCTAGAAGCATTATACACATTTTTTATTGTTGACATTTTTACAGATATCCCTCATTTCACTCCTCTCCTTGCACACTTCTGCCCAGTTCAGCCAACACCCCTGCCCCTGGCCTTCACCACACTGTTGCATGTGTCCCTGGATTATGTATATATGTTCTTTGGCTACTCTCTCTTTACTTTCTTTTATCCAACCCCCTCCCGCATACCTCCTCTGACCTCTGTCAAAATATTTCAGGTATCTATGCCTCAGGTTCTATTTTTGTTCATCAATTGACTTTGTTCATTAGAGTCTTCATATTATTATGAAGACTCTCATTACAGAATATGAGATCATATTCTGTTTGTCTTTCTCTGAATGGCTTATCTTACTTAACATATACTCTCCAGGTCCATCCAAGCTATTGCAAAGGGTAAGCGATCCTTCTTTCTGATAGCTGAAAAGTATTCCATGGTGTAAATGTACCGCAGCTTTTTTATCCACTCATCTACCAGTGGGCACTTGGGCTGCTTCCAGATCTTGGCTATTGTAAATAATGCTGCTATGAACATAGGAGTGAATATATTTTTTCTGACTAGTGTTTCAGAATTCTTAGTATATATTCTTGGAAGTGGGATCTCTGGTTCAAATGGCAGTTCTATCTTTAATTTTTGAGAATGCTACATATTGCTTCCACAGTGGCTGCACCAGTCTGCACTCACACAAGCAGTGTACTAGGGTTCCCTTTTCTCTCCATCCTCACCAGTACTTGTTGCTTATTAATTTATTGATGGTAGCCATTCTGCCAGGTTTGAGGTGATACCTCATTGTAGTTTTAATTTGTGTCTCTCTGATGATTAGTGACATTAAGCATGTTTTCATATGTCTGTTGGCCTTCTGTATATCCTCTTTGGAGAAGTGTCTATTCAGGTACTTGCCCATTTTTTTCAGCTGGATTGTTTGTCTTCTCGATGTTGAGTTGTACAAGTTCTTTATACATTTAGGAAATTAACCCCTTATTAGATATATCATTGATGAATATGTTTCCCCATATGGTGGGTTCTCTTTTCATTTTGTGGATGGATCCTCACCTGAGAATACTTTTTCACTGAGAGAGGAAAAGACATAGAAATATTAATGTGAAAGAAACACATTGATTGGTTGTCTCCTATACAAGTCCTTACCAGAGCCAGGGCCAAAGGAAGTACTTACCGTTGACCAGAATCTAACCCAGAATTTTTCAGTCCAAGGACTGACATTCTATCTATTGAACTTGGCAGGAGCTGTCTGTGATTTTACTGCATATGTTTTCTTCTAGGATTTTTATGGTTCTATGACTTATTTAAATATTTTACCCATTTTTTATTTGTTCTTATGTATGTTATAATTTGGGGATTTGTTGATTCTACCATACTATGACCCTTTGATTTATATAAACATTTGGATTAATGAATAATTCTTCAGAGTCTGCAATATGCTTACTTTTGACGATGCAGTAATAAACTAGAAAGTCAAATACCCTCTTTTACAGCATTTATACTCGTGAAGGAAGGAATACATAATCATGTGTCATGTCAGAATCTTATAAATACCAAGGAATAAAAATTAAAGCTGGAGTATGGGAATAGATTTTTAGGAGGAAGGAACAAAGACATCTAGAAACTGTTATAACTGGTGCATTCTGGTTGAGTGAAAAAAAAGAAAGGTCCTGAGCTGTACCCCTGGTATTATCACATTGCCTTTTTTTTATATATTTTAACTAGTTCAGGAGCTGAACCAGTTGCCTGCAAAGCCACTGAAAGGGTGGGGGAAATGAGCCTCTGGGGCTACCCAGATTTGTCTCTCCTCATCCTGATTAGACTTCAGTCTCCCACTGGCATGTTCGCTTCCCATTGCAATTTGACCTACATAGAGGCCATTCTACAAACTCCTTTTTCAGGAGTGTTTCATTCAACCTATAAATCTTTAGCTGTGTGTGTGTGTGTGTGTGTGTGTGTGTGTATGTGTATGTGTGTGTGTGTGTGTGTTTTAAGGGTAACACCATATTCTCTTTAATTTAGTAATAAAATATACCTTTTTTTCCCTGATATTTAGGAAAACCCAAACTCAGAAATTAGGCGAGGAAATATGTATCTATTTCAGTTCTTTCTCAGATTTCCAAATGTTTTTAAGTCAAATTTTCTTTGGTCTTAAATTTCTATGTGTCTCCAGCATTTGACTAAATAACCTAATACAAAGTGGGAATAAAGTAGATTTACAGCAGTTTGTATGAAAAATAATGCAATAATTGAGAAATAATAATACAAAGATAAACTATGTTTTGTGTACTCACAGCTATAAAGCTATTTTTCCGTACCTTGTAGACATAGGAGAAGCTACTGCATTTTTGTTTGTATTGTAGAGAAAAATTGATTCAAATTCCATTAATCTGACAATGGGTAAATAGTTTATTTGTTTTGCAAAATAAACATTTGGCTGTACAGATTTTTAAATTAGTGTTATCATGTGTGTGATATGTAACAAAATATTGACATCTGTTAAACCAATTGTGAACAAAGAATTTATCTACCCTTAAAATAAGAAGGGTAAATATCTTGAAAAGTTTGATTGAAAAAAAAAAGTAGTTTTGTTATAAATTATAAAAACTATAAATTATCTAATATACATTTCAATTAACCATTATTTACTTGAAAGTTTAAATTTAACTCTGGGTAATTAGAGATAGATCATTTATAACAATAACATTTATGAGAGAAGCAAAGGCAATGAAGAAAGTAGATGAAGGCATTAAAGCATTGAGCTGGTCACAGCATCCTATATTTGTAAAGAGTTAAGTTGTTTTTATAATGAATATAACATATGGTATTTTACTAAAGCTTTCAGCTTTGCAAAGTAAGTTGACAACATATGTATATGTGTCATAAAATGTATTTGTTGTATTTTTTATTAACAGAGTGTAGGGATGCTAGTTAATTATAAACCCACAATAATATAGCCCTTTAATGAGTGCATTTGACTCTATCGTTACTTGTCCTCAAGACAAATTGTATAGACTAATTCCTCTGGTTCACTTAATAGAGCAGGTAGAACACCATTTATATTCATTATAGTCTGGCTTAATCATCCCATTTCTTACCAAGAGCTATGTCAGAACAGATTTTACAATTCATGATTTACATCTGATTCCTCACTAAATTCTAAACAGGTTGTCTTAATAGAAAAGAAGACCAAATCTGCTTTCAGTTTTGGCAAGCTTTTAGAAATTTCATAGGTCTTGAATTAATTAAATAAAAATAATTTTGCATGCCAACATGTGCACAGAATATTAGGTACACAATAATACTTCTTGATTGCATATGTCTTTTACTAACAGTAATTTACTATAAAATCAAGTGGAATTTGAATCTTTTTTTTAAAGATACAAGGTTCAAGGCGCTGTCTCAGGTGCTGAAAGACATAGACCATGGAGATAAACACGTGTTAGGGGTCTGCAATGAAGAAACTGCAGGATTTAGCTGAACTATGAGTCCATTTTACTAGTAGTTTTGAATCTGTGATTAAACCTATTTTTAACTTCAAATTTTTTGTTAAACAGAATAAATGCAATATAACTTATTGCTATAATCATCTTAAATCTTTGGTGAAAATTAAGTACATTTTGAAAGTATTTTATGAATTACAACTCATGGCACTAGCATTTCCTAATGGATTTACAGTACACGGACCCTGCTACAAATTTAACACCAACAAAAAATGATTCCTGGTCAAATATATTGGGGAAATACAGCATACTACATTCATTCTACTTGGAATGTAATGTTGCATATTAAGTTATACAGGCTCAACAATTTTGTTTAAATTAGTCTCCTCCAGATTTATTTAACTGTAGTCTTTTGTCATATGGTACTGATTAGTTCTGAAAAATGTACAGTGAAAAATACTGAGAAAATTATAGCTTATGTAAAGGTTAGTCTTGCCTTTTTTATTAGAGTCTAGTAGAAGTAGCAATATAATTATATGTATAGCTACAGTATACAGTGGATTTTCAGTATAATAAAAGCAGTAAAAAATGGTATTACGATATCTCATAGAAAGGAAGTGTTAACCAATGTTGCGTTCATCAATTAATTCTTCAAAGGATTTGGCATAACTATTGTAGAGGGTTACACTTGGACTTCTTATAGTCCATTCCAACAGTAATATATGTGTGTGTGTGTGTGTGTGTGTGTGTGTGTGTGTATTTAAATTAAGTATATAAACTACACAATAAAGATGTAATATTCAAATGATCAAAATGATCGTTATGCCATTAAGTGTAATGACCAACCCCATAACAACCAGATCACAGATCAGCAAGATGGTGGGGCAGTGAGCTACAAGTGAGAGGCAAAGAACTGCAGGAGAGGACAGGGCAGCAAGCTTTGAGGGGTAGAGGGGGAGGAGGGAGCTACAGGAGGGCGGGGCAGCTGGCAGAGAGCTACTTGAGGGCAGCAGTGAGCTACTGGTGCATGGATTCGTGCACAGGGCTATTAGTATACATATAATATGTAATATTTATGTGTGTATGTGTATAAATATACATCACCAAACAATACTAATAAAAATTTAAAAACCAAAATGTAAATAATATATTACAGAGGGCAGAGTCTAAAAATGAACAAATTGATTAGGTAGAGTTTGCCTCTGTGTGTGTGTCTGTGTTGAAATTTACATGTTGATATGACATCTAGGAGAACATGCACCTCAGACATGAATGCCAGTGAATCTGATTATTGAATATTGGATACTGTCTGCATTGAACTTGAAGGAAGATGGGTTATGGGTCATCCTCAGAGTCATAGAATTAGGAGTATAGTAAGGTCAGTGCAGTGCCACAGAATCGAGTGGACCACATCTTTTTGTTATTTTGCTTTGTAAAACGTGCATCAAGACATGTTTAAAATTTATACACTTAAGCACATTTATTTTTATGTTAGGAATATCAAGAATGGGAAACAAAAAAAAATGAAGAACATTCAGGAAAGTATAAGAATAGTATCAGGCTCCATACTGTTGTCTATCCAAAATACAGCCCTTCCTTTCTTGTTAAGAAAGTAATTGCATCAGGAAACCACAGTTATTTATAAAAGTAGGGGATTCAAGAGAGTTAGTCCAGGCACCAGATGAAGAACATGGAGGACACATATGACAAGAGTCTAGGACTTTGTTAATGATGTGACGATGCTGCTGCATTAAATATTAAATTAAACCACTTTATCTCTAGATTCCTTAGTTTGAGAGATCACTTACTTTAAACACATTGTGTTGGGGTTTTATTTTGTTTGCTGCCTGAATTATTCTGATAAAATATTAGGAAATACATATTTCCCAAGTGCTATAAAATAACTTCATATAGTGTTTGTTTTTTTTTATCTTCACTTAACAAGCATTAAAGACATCTAAATCCAAGACAACACTAAGTTTTAAAAAATATCTAACCCACAGAATGGGAAGTGGCAGGCTTTATGGAACAGGAAGCTCAGGTTAGCACCTTTCTGACTCCCACTCTTGTCTTCTTTATACGGCAATAGGTTCTGAAGATTTTGTCCCCGGTGGCTCTTCCTGGACTGATCTCACATAGTCTCTCTTCAGTGAGATCAATACGTGAGTGATATATAACAAACACTTCCAAGTTCTTGACTAGAGAGATAAATATAGTGTAAGTGTAAACATAAGAGACATAAGTGTAATTCTGTAGTGAAGCACCGGTGGCCTGAAGTCCGTTTTCTAAGCACTGAGCACCGGTTCTAGCCATTACCAGCTCTGTGGCTTTGCGGAAGTTATTTAAGTGTTTGTATTCTAGGTTCCTCATATGTAAAAAAAAAAAGAGTAAATAGCATCTGTGCATAGAAATATTATAAGGAGCAAGTTCTTATAAAAGTGCCTGGCAGATAGTGAGGACTATAAGTATATGCAACTTAAAAGAAGTGTAGGATGCTGCTCTTTGCTTTGCTCATTCAGAAAATCTAAATGCATAACAAAGAATATCATTTTAGATCAATATGTATTGTGCTCATAGTATCAGAGGAAGTGATTTTCCTCATAATCATAGAGCAGTCACTGATACTACATTGGAGTAACATCTTATACATAACAACACTTAATAGCCATATAATGCATTTATTCTAAAGAGCTAAAAGCACTTAACAGACATTATCCAATTAATCATTAGATTCCTGTGTGTCCCTGCATGGTAGGTCAGAGTTATTATCTCAGTGTTAGAGATAATGACAGGAACTTACAGCTACTTGCTAAACCTGAAGGACTGGTTCCGTGCAGAGCTAGGAATAGAAACAAAGTCCTGATTCCCTGTCAAGGTTGCTGTTAGGTGAATCAGGTTTGTTCTTGAACTAGATATGCTTAAATTGTATTTTTTTTCCTAAATAATATGCAAGCATGTCTAATTTTAACTCTTAAAAATGGCAAAAATAAGAGTTGTATGCTTCTGACAGCGCCTACATTTAAGCATATAGCTACCAACCTTATGATTTGAGATGCTCGTGAATTCTGACAACTTAGAGTTCTGCTTAATTAAAAATTTAATTAACTATAAATACTGACGATGAATAAAATAATATAAATGTTAATTTTATGGTTCAACCTAATTGAAAGCTAGAAAAAAAATCTTACTATTAAGGTTATCATTATCACAAGATGGATCTGCTGCCAGTGGGTGGAAATTACAATGCTAAATTAGATATATTCCTTCAATGTACAAAATTCAATCCAAAGGTGGACTGGAAAGAGTGAGGATTTTGGTTCAGATTATAGGATTTTGGGGAAAAAAAATTTTTAATCCACATTTTACTTATTACCTCTCACTTCTCTAACTTAGAACACACAAAACTATTCTAGGGACAATTTAGCCATTTATTTAATTGAGGCCAATTAAATAAATGTTGACAATTAAATTAATTGCTTTGAGGCTTAAAAATGTCGGAAAGTAAAATCACCTAGTAGAATCCAGCCATGAGATTTTCAGTAAATGTCAGTTGCAATGGAATGTGGAAAGCCAGGTGAATCATTCAGCATATTCAGTTCCTTGAAACTAATAGCCCTAGAAAATCAGAACAACTTCAAGTTTTTAACTATATTGTGTGTGTTTTTATATCTTGGATATTAACGTCCTCAGTGGAATACCTTCCGATGAAATAAGGCTGGCTATTATCATTCCTCAACAATGCCGTTAACTATATTTTATGACACTCAGGTTTCTACTCTTATACATCTGTTATTCAACTATGCATTTTACCCATTCAGAATTTAATATATGCTAGCTTTGGGGAGAAGATACTCATAATTTAGTAATACAGTGATTGTAATGATTAAATAAAAGAATAGGTTATTCCAAGTAAGCACATTTTTAATAAGCAGAAAACTTATATCATAAAATACTCATAGGAATGTGGAAGCCTTGGAGATGGGCTGGTGGAAAACATATGTTAATTAGAAGAGACATGTATATTTTCAGTATCCATGGCTCAAATGTACACTTTCTAAACCTATAACAGAATTCACTTTCTTAAAACTTAAGTTTACTCATGTATAAAATAAAAATAACTCAGATAAATATGTGACACAGAATAAAATGAGATGTTATATGTAAAACAAAATCGTGTTTAGTAAATAATATGCATTCAATAAATCACATGTCTCACCTCCTTTCTCCTATACCGCATACTGCAGGCATGGGGTGGGAATGCTAGATGTGAATTATTTTCCTTCCAGGTGGTATTATTTCAGAATCAAACTTTACCGGCAGGCTTGTCAAGGTCACTGTGTTAAAAAAATTCTGTTTGCATTCATGAAGTCAGAGGCCTAAATGGGCTGTATCGCAATTTGACTGAAAAGGCACGAGGCAAATCTAATGCGTGCTGTCATCATTATGGATAAGACTCTTCATTTTCAGACTCTTAGGTTTGTCGACTGTAAGGAAGAACTTCGGCTCAGTCAGTAGGTGAGTGTGATTGATTTTCACTATGCAAGAGAGCAGAACAGTAATGAGTCCACCCTATAAAGTGTAAATGATGTACCTATAATTCTATATAAATATGAGGAAAGGTAAAATGAAAATGAGGGAGCGTGAAGGGATGTGTATGTGTGCGTTCAGGCAGAGAGAGACACACAAACAAAAATGGAGAAAAAGAGAAGGAGAGTGCAATCAAGAGCCAGAGACACAAAAGAATGACAGAGAGACAGACAGACATAAAAGGGAAAGACAGATATACCAGGAGGAAAGGGAAACAAAGTCTAAAAAGTGAATTAGCCTGCCCGGCCAGTATGGCTCAGGAGTTGAGTATCAACCTATGAACCAGATCATAGTTCTATTCACGGTCAGGGCACATGCCCAGGTTGCAGGCTCCATCTCCAAAATGGAGAGTGCAGGAGGCAGCCAATTGGTGAATCTCTCTCATTGATGTTGCTCTCTATACCTTTCCCTTCCTCTTGGAAACCGATAGATATATATGTTTATTTAAAAAGATGAATGAAACGAGAGACATAGAGATTAGTTATGCAGATAGACAGAGAGGCAGATAGAAAGAAGAAAAGAAAAATGCATCTAAAGCAGTAGTCCTTTCCTTTGGTCTGACATAAGCAAGGGTCCTTATTCTTCCCTTGTAGAGTGCAGTTGTTGTCAATGGGAGATGGCCCAGGAAGATGTGTGCCTCACAGCAAGGACTGCTGTCTCTTCCTGGTATTTATTTTTGCAGTGTATGCCCCAGGCACACATTATTTACCTTGATTATTGTTTGAAGGAATATATTAGACCCTTTATGTTTATATATGACATATATCAGACATTGTACCATGTAAATCAAAACAGCAGTTGAATCATGTACAACACAAATAACATGTGTCTAGAGCTTCACGCTGCAAGCAGAGTCCCGACGGCAGGAGTTGGAAAGTAAAAAAACACACAAACAAAAGCCACATTTTGTTTTTAGCTTTTACTTTTTTAATAGGATATGAAGGAAGCGGGAGAGAAATAAGCATTAAGATTACCATAAATGTGTATCCATCTGCTTTATTTGACTCCGTAATGCATGCTAAGTAAACTGTTTTAAAATTAAATGACTCCTTCCCTCAAGTAGCTTAAGATAGCAATGTCTGTTAAAGATTTCCAAAGACAGCGAAGTATAGGAGCAACCACTGTATATAAATAGAACATATCACATTTGTCAGAAGCTTGGGCTCCACACTGTAGAATAGAATTCAGAACAATGGACAATATGAATTGGTTTAGAGGAGTCTGGCAATATCATAACAGAAGACTGGACACGAAGAGCAGAATCACATGATTTTAATTTGTGATCCATTCAAAATTAATACACACCTACATATGTGCCTATTATCTTGATGCATATAAACATAGGGGACTGCATATAAACATGCTCACAAAGTTCAGAGTCACACATAACCAGAACAAGAGGATATTGATGCAGAGCCCACAATTAATATTCAATAAGTAAATGAATAAGTAAAAGAAAAACCTTCTACTTTCCCCTGCCTACCTTCAGCTTTCCACCCTAGGTGCCTTGAGAATTCCCTTGCCCTCACGCAGGTGCCATTCATGGAAGTTATATGTCATGGGAGGAAAATGATGACCTTTGAAAGCAATGGGAACATATCCATTCATTGAGGGTGTTGTGAGGAAAGATTAAAGAAATCAACATGATTGAGAAAGTACAGGATGATGTCACCCTTTGGGTCAGATATATATTTATGCACCACCATAACGGCATTAATGAACCAGACCCAGAGAAATGATATATAAAATACATCATAAAAGAGAATAGAGAAACCTATATAAAATGAGAAAATACAGTTTTCATTATGATATAATTCTCTGTTTATAGCACTATAAATGAATAGTGTTAAATGCTCCAGAATAGAATTATAGATTTAAATTATGTCTTTAAAAATATTGCCATTATTGCCACTTTTTAATTTCTATGGATGATTCCAGATTCACAGAAGGGAAATGGGGCATGCCAGAGATACTAAGTCCAAAGAGCTGTATATTTCAAGAATTCGTCATGATAAACAAAAATCAAAGCGTTCTAAGTTATAACTCCCCAGAGTAAGATCAAGCCAAGGACACAGTACCATTACCATTGTCAAAAGCTGCCCAGGCATTAAACTTCTCAATCTGCTTTGGTTGGGCAGTGTAAGGTCATTCTAGCTCCCTGGGGTATCTTTCTTTCAAAAAGGCATTGACTCCAGTGAGCAATCCCCTTGATTGGCATTTATACGTTCTTCTGCTTTAAAATTATTCAAGTGACCAGCAGCCCTCAGAATATAAATGGAGGTATTCTAACACACTGTCTCACAAACTAAATCCAAATTCATTTCTCTATGTGTTTTCTTCTGATGAATGATGTTGAGTCTATCTACACAAATTTGGGTCTCTATTTTCTCATTCATATGTGTATTTCATGCTATTAAAGGTATAAAACTACAAAGGGTAGGTTATGATTTTTAGGCTAGTTTATTATTTTTGTTGAAAATCACTTCTTTTTTTCTAAAATATTTCCTTATGAAACACAAAAATTGAGGGTCAACAATTCAAGTCTCTTTTGAACCTCAAGGTCTATATATATAAGATATCTATCTATCTATCTGTCTATCTATCTATTTATCTATCTATCTATCTATCTATCAATCATCTATCCATAACCCCAACATGCAAATAGACCAAACAGTGGAACAACCAAACAACTGGTTGCTATAATGTGCACTAACCACCAGGTGGTGCATGCAGACAGAATATGGCAGGTGGTGCATGCAGAATATGGCAGGTGTCTGCAGCAGGCAGCAGAGCATGGAACTTGGCGGCATCAGCCACAGCAGGTTGGTGGAACAGGTGAGTGAGGATGCCAGACCAAGGCAGGGCACTGGTTGCTGTCATTGGTGTGAGCCTCTGACACCAAAATTGAAAATCCTTTGCTCCTGTGTGCCGTGGTCCCGCCAGGTGCTAGTACCCACTGTCAGTGCTGGAGCTGCCACTTGTACCCACTGCCAGCACTCAGTGCCAGCCCCAATTGCTTAGTGTCATCAGTGGGTGAAAGTGGCAGCTGCCAGCCCTGATCACTTTTGAGGGCTTCTCCACCTCCCTCTGCTCCTGAGGGGCAATCTGGGCAGCAGCCGCCACTGGGACCCACTGATGCTGCAAGCCCTGCTTATAATGTTGCTGGCACTAGTCCCAATTGCTCTACATCACCAGCAGGTACAAGTAGGGCTGGCACTGTTAGTGCCTGGGAGCGGCAGCATCTGGGAGGGTGAACAGGGGCTGTGGCACAAGGAGGTGGATGGGGTCTGGAGGATGAGCTGAGACCCGCCTCTTTGCCCATTGCAGCTTTATGTCCCACAGTTCTTTTCAAGGTGCGTGAATTCATGCACTGAGCCCCTAGGGTGAAAATAATATTACTCCTCAATTAAAATATTTCTTAGATTTTTTTCCTGTTGGCATGGTATAGTAGGTTGAGAGTCCTCCCATGCACCAAAAGGTCACCAGTTTGATTCCTGGTCAGGGCCATGAATGTTTCTTCTTTTCCCTTAACTAATAAATAAAAATATACTTTTTAAAAAACATTTTTTTTAGATTTGAATAGACTTTGGCAGTCATTTTTACTTTTAAAAATTGTAAAATCTATTCTTTTTCTACCGTAAGTAATCATTTATAAAAGCTAGTGATTTTTTTCAGTATAAACATTGAATTGAAAATGCTCTTGAAATAAACTACATTAGAGCAGGCACATTTCTATAAAATGAAGCTCTTCTCTGTAATCATTTTAATCTAGTTTTAAGCTGTGTAGTTTTCTTTCTGTCAAAATATTTTTAAATAAGCAAAATTGTGCAATATAAGGATTTAACTCTGCATGACTATAAAAATGATTATACTTATTCTTATTGACCTACACTTCAAATATTTTCAGCAAAATACTTGAAAAATGTTAATTTGGTTATTTGATTTCTACAACTTTAGAAACAGAAAATGTCTTTTGAATGAAATTTATTTTAGGATAAGTTGTTCTCTCTATGGACTATCAGACAATATGATATGGGAATGCATAAAACATTAGCCTCTATCAAGGGTGATCCAATTTAAATGAGTAGCTAGTAATTCTTGGTGCAGTCATGTATTCATTCAAAAATATTTACTGTGTGCTATACCATGTCCTCTTGTGGGTATTTGATTTGGATATATCTTATCTAATAAAAGAGTAATATGCAAATTAACCATCACTGCATCACAAAGATGGCAGGACCCATAGCCACAAGATGGTGGTGCCCAGTCCTCTCAGCCCTGCTGGAGTCCCCGAGTCACAGGAGAGTGGGAGGGTGGCCGCTGAAAGTGGGCAGCATGAGCATCCTGGTGGAATGCTTGCTTTATCTGCGGTGGATGGAGCAACAGTTCCGTGCCAGGCTTCGGATGGGCCTCTGGCCAGGCCAGGGCATGGATGGGCTTTTGGGCCATGGAGGACCGATGGGCAGTGGGCATGGAGTGTCCAGGCCCTGCAGAGAGCTTCTTGCACCCAGATTCATGTGCATGGCTACTAGTCAATGGATAAAAGAGGTAAAATCCTTGCCCTTTAGAAACTTGTATGCTAGTAAAGAAGTACAGGAAAAAGTTAATGAGAAAAACAAGATAAAAACAGTAACCCAACAGGCATGGTTCAGTGGTTGGACATTTACCTATGAATCAGGAGATCACAGTTTGAATCCTGGTCAGGCCACATGCCCAGTTTGCAGATTCAATCCCCATTGTGGGGCATGGAGGAGGCAGCAGATCAATGATTCTCATCATTGATGTATCTATCTTTCTCTCCCTTCCTCTCTGAAATCAATAAAAATATATATATTTTTAAAATAAAAAGAAAAAACAAAAAAGAACAAAAAATAAGGAGATAAGTGATAAGAAATAAAAACATAAACACAGTAAGGAGATGACAGATCTCAGATGATGAGAGAGAGAGAGAGAGAGAGAGAGAGAGAGAGAGAGAGAGAGAGAGAGAGAATAGTCAGAGGAGGGTAGGTAATTGCAATGTTTTAAGAGGATCAACAAGGATTTATTGATTGAGAAAGAGAAACACACCTGACATATTTGAGGACCATCTAGAAGGCTGGTGTGGCTATAGAGGATAAAATTAAGGGGAGATCAATAGAGGATGAATTGAGAGAAAAATCAGGGACTGATCATGTGAGGTCATTCTCAGAAACTAGTCTATCTTCCTGAAAGAAATTTCAAGTAGGTCATTTCAGGTTGATGAGCAAGGGGATGATCTGGCCAAACCTTCATTCTAACTGACTCCTTTGACTGCTGTGTTGAGAATAGATTATGGTTGGGGAGATAAAGGTGAAGGCAGAGACACTATTATGAAGTGAGATATAAATGTTTACACAGCAAGTCTTCCATTAATTAATTCCCTTTACCCAGGCAAAACACCTGGGGAAAAAAACAAATTCAGTGAGAAGTCTGATCTCCGATTAGACATGACAATGACAGACATCTTGGCAATGAAACTGAATACGTTGTGGTAGGAGGGGAGGGCTTACTATAAAAGTTTTTGGCAGCATTTCTTACTTAAACTATGATTACTTATAGTAAACAGACCTGAAATATATGTATTTATGGGACATAACATCCTGGATAATATTATGTAAATTAAAAACTATAAAGTATGAAATAGAGAAAAATGGTTCTTTTTGTTCAAGTGACATGTCCAAATACTTTATTAGAGTTTTCATGTATTTCTTGAAAAATGTACATTTTACAAAATAAAAAAAAATGGACATAGAAAGTCACGCTGGCGATCCTAGAAATTTATCTGTTTCACTCGAATATTTTGTTTACTTGTGTCCTTGAAATTATTACTGAGCTTGGTCTGGATCAGTTCCCTAACTCATGGGGATCTGATTTGATAATTTAATCCCAGATGTTGCTAAAGATGGCAATATTCCAGGCAAGCAGCAGAGGTGATGAAAAACTTCAAGATATGAATATGTTGGATAGTATGCTATTAATGACATAGGTATAGAACATAGAATAAAGAGAGGATTCAAGAATGACTTCAAATTTAGGAGTCTGATTTATTTTTTTTTTCTGTATGATGTTTTTCCAACCTCTGAATGAAGGTTGGAATAGCAGAATTCAGTTTTGTATATGCCAAATTTGAAATTCATATTGATCGTCCAAGTGGTGAATGTTGAGTAGACAATAGATACTTGAGTCTTTGTACCATTAACATAAAAATATATAGGAGTGGAGAATGGTCTGGAATGGAGAAATATGCATGGAAGTTATCAGATTGAAGATATTTAAGTACTGACACTAGATGATAAATCTAATAAAATATATATAAGTAGAATAAATAAATGATCAAGATCTGAGTCCTTAGATAAGACATTAAAAGTCAGAATAGCCGAAACTGGTTTGGCTCAGTGGATAGAGTGTTGGACTGCAGATTGAAAGATCCTGGGTTTGATTCTGGTCAAGGGCATGTACCTTGGTTGCAGGCACATCCCCAGTGGGGATCATGCAGGAGGCAGCTGATCCATGTCTCTCTCTCATCAATCTCTCTATCCCTCTCCTTCCTCTTTGTTAAAAATCAATAAAAATAATCTCTCTCTCTCTCTCTCTCTCTCTCTCTCTCTCTCTCTCTCTCTCTCCTAGTATGTATATATATAACTATATATATAGACTGTCAAGGAATAATCTATGAGGTGAGATGAAGAGTGTTATATACTAAAATCTATGTAAGAAGGAAGTATTTGTTTATTTATTTTTAAGATATATTTTTATTGATTTCAGAGGTGAAGGGCAAAGGAAAGAGAGATAGCAACATCAGTGATGAGAGAAGATCATTGATTGGTTGCCTCCTAAATACCCTACACTGTGGATTGACCCCATAATCCAGGCATGTGCCCTGACCAGGAATCGAACCATGACCTCCTTGTTCATAGGCCAATATCAAACCACTGAGTCATGTCAGCTGGGAAGAAGAAAGTATTTATTCATGTCAGATGAGACTCAAAAAGGGGTGTTGTGGTTTTGACAAGAGTAGTTTAGTAGAAAATAAATCCCTCATTCTGTGATAAAAAAATGTTGTTGTTAATCAGACATAATAGTTAAGCTACCATGCATGATATTTGTATGTGTGTGTGTGTGTGTGTGTGTGTGTGTATTAGTGTCCCAGGATACGGATTCATGCACATTGAAAGGAAATTAGTTAAAAGAAATATTTTAATATTGCTATTTGCCCTTTCTCTATAATAGAAGTGTCAACCAAATTCACAATCGACAATGACTGCTTGAAAAACAGGCATGCAATTGGTGACATAGAGCTTTATATGTATCATGAATGCACGAGTGAACTTAGCCTTTTACATATATATGTATATATAGATAAACTTGCTTAATTAGCAGCAGACCTGCTCTCTGCTGTAGCTAAACTTTTTCCAGCCCAGTGAAGCATCCCAACTTCTCTTCTAGGTAATTGTCAGCAACACAGCAGTACATATCAACATAAAGCAGATTATTATTGTAGATCATGCATAAAGAACAAAGTGTAAAATATTTAACTGTAGCAGTGTTTGACTATATTCTGTGGAGTGAGAAAATCTGACGCCATTTTCAAGGTCCACCATTTCTTCTTTTCAGTCAGGTCAAATTTCCAAACTTTCTAAATCTCCATTTTCTGGCTAATTAAAAGAAAACGGGATTCTACTGAGTCACCTATCTACCTACTCCAGGGCTTCTGTGAGGATCAAATGAGATAAGCCATGGGAAAATGTTTTACAAACATTTGGTTAAATTGTAAAATGTTTGTACCTGGCTATAAAGCAAGTCATGTTCCTTGATGAAGAAACTCCAAGGAGGTTAGTCACTAGGGAGAGGAAGCCAGGTGTTGCTATGTGACGTCACTATCTGATGCCCACAGTGACCATTTCCAGGCTGGACTAAGCTGTGGGCTACATTTTGTGCCATGGGGTCTTGGCAGTGTTGGCTGTGATTTGGCTAGGTGTTTCTTCGGGGTGGTATGCCCCACTTGGGAGAAGCTGAGTGTTGGTTTGTTAGTGTTGTCTGCAGTGCCATTTATTTTTAAATGGCCAGTGTGCATCATAGGTACTGGTCAGACAGACACTTAGCTATAAATATACATATATATATATATATATATATATATATAGAGAGAGAGAGAGAGAGAGAGAGAGAGAGAGAGAGAGAGAGACTAGAGGTCTAGTGCATGGATTCGTGCACTGGTGGGGTACCTCAGCCTGGCCTGTGCCTTCTTGCAATCTGCAATCTGGGACATTTTAGGGGACGTACTAGTAGTAGTGTGCAAACCAAGAAGGTAGCTGACAAGGAGCCTGGGCCCAGGCCAGGTGCCACACCATTCCCACTCATCCTGGCTCCACTGATGCTCAGTAGCACTGCCCTAGAGGCGGGAAAGCTCAGGTCACTGCAGTGGCACTTACCAGCCATGAACCTGGCATCTGATGGCTGTCAGTCAGCTGAGCGGCACTCCCACTGTGGGAACACACTGACCACCAGGGGTCATCTCCTGTGTTGAATGTCTGCCCCCTGGTGGTCAGTGCATGTCATAGTGACCAATAGACAAGTCATTCAGTCATTTGGTCATTTAGGCTTTTATATATATATATATATATATATATATATACTAGAGGCCCAATAAATCAGATAGATTTGTTCATGGGTAGGGTCCCAAGGCCTGGCTGGCAATCAGAGCTGATCTGTAGGGCAATCTGGGGCTCCTGTTGGCACTCACCTTAACCTGGGACCACCTGCTTGCTTGCAAGCACCCTGCCACCGGCCATCTCCCTTTGTGGGGTGACCAGTGGGACTATCGGGGGGCCCCTGCTGGTACCCACTCTGGCTGGCCTGGGGCCAGCGGGACAGCTTCTGCATTGAGGGTCTCCCTCCTGGTGGTCAGTACGCAACATAGCGACTGGTTGTTCCACCGGCCCTTCCTCTATTTGGTCGATTTGCATAATAGGCTATTATATAAGATATATTTCTTTTAGAAATGTCAATTATAAATTGAATTTCTAACTGCAGTTAATGAATACACTTGAAGTGCTTGGATTTCTTTCTTCCACCTATTTTTTTATTTTATTTTGTTTACAAAACACATGACCTCTTTTAAGTAATTTATTTTTTTAGACTTCCAAAATGGACTCATTTCTTTATAAGGACCTGCAATTCATATAAAATCCCCCACCTGAATTTTCAGGTGAGGTCATAGAAACTCTATAACATATCATGTTAACAAATAAAACTCATTGAAAATCAAGACAGTATTAGCGATAAAAGACACAAATGGGAATATACAGCAGGAATACAGCAGAGCTTCTTTCATAAGTCACCTCCACATGCATCTTCTTCACTTTGTATCTTCTTCCTGAGTAGTGTTATGAAAACCTAGAAATTTGGGCAAGGTAACAGAGCATGCGCATTCCAGCAGTCATATGTTTACAGGGGATCAGAAAAGATACTTAGAATACACAAAGCCAATTTTCTATAACACATTTGCCAAGGGTACTCTAGCCTTAATCATTTTCTGCCCATGGCATTTAATCTTTCTATTCATCTAAGGTCATGGCAATATCCATGGGCACTTACCTTATATGAAAGAATGGTTTACTTGATTTATCTCTTCCTGCTCAACATCATTCATGTGACTACTCAATATAAAAATAAAAACAGAACTAGGCCCATGTTGCTCAGTGGTTGACTGTTGACCAAGAGGTCACTGGTTCAATTCCAGGTCAGCACATGCCCAGGTTGCATGCTCGATCCCCAGTATATGATATGCAGGAGGCAGCCAATAGCTGATGGGTGTTTCTATGCCTCTATCCCTCTCCCTTCCTCTCTCTCTAAAATCAATAATAACATAACAAATAAAAATAAATAAATAAAAACTGAAAGTTTCTAAAAATATTCAGCCAGAGAGATACCACTCCGTCCACTGGAAAACACTTCTAACAAATCCAATGTAGATCATTAAATATTTGTTTTGTTTGTTTTTCTGTAAAATAAAATAAAAAGCCCTCTGTGGAGATACTGTTACCAGAGTGGACCCATTTTCAATCTTAACTGCATTGCCAAATGATAGCTACCCTACTGAAGTGAAGATCCTGTGAGAATTGCAGAACTTCTGGAACACTGATCAAGGGCCAAAGAACAACAGATGGGTGATGCTTTTCTAATTTTCTATGACCTGGCATATATTTATTATTTTTTAATTTAAGTTCTTTATTGTTTAAAGTATTACGTAAGTCTCCTTTTCTCCCCCATGGACCTCACCTTGGCCATCCCCACCCTCCCATTTTGTTGTTATCACAATCTATTACTGTTTACTTGTATAATACATTAGACTATGGGGTCATTAAGTATACACATACACACACATACAAACAACACACTGTCTTTTGACTATGGCCATGTTGTTCATCAATCTGCTTTTTTTTTTCAGAAAGGAGTGATGATTTTAATCTTATTAATAAAAACAATTTAATTTATTTCATGGTAAAATTCATTCCAGTACATTCAGACCTACCCAATTAGTAAGCTGTAACAAAGTTTATGGAGTTAAGCAAAATGGATAAGCAATTTGTCTATCAGATAAAAACCCAAGTGAGTCTTTGCTATACTATGTATTCAGTATTTAAATATCTGCAGTGCGGGCACATGCATTAAGATGAAAAATTTTCCTTGGCGGGCAATAAAATGATTAATAGTGTTTGTCAACACTGATTATGTTAGACAAAGGACTGCCAGAGGGGAGCTTTATCTGGACTGTGTAGGACGTACATACGGATGAAAAAGAAGATAACATGATTTTGATGAATATATCTAGAGGAGGAAATGGTGCTGTATTGAAAAAGGATTTTCAAGAAAATTACCTCTGTGCTCCATTTTCTGATTAAAATCACAAGTTTTTATTAGCAAAATGTGCATAGTCAAATACATATTCTCTTTACCTTAATAAGTTTTACTGAAAAAAAAAACAAAAAAACTGGCCAATTTCATCATCTGGTAGCCAGATAATAAATTACCATACTTACTGTTGAAAAGTAAGATTTTCTTTAGCTTTTATTCCCTTCTTTATGTACCATTGGCAATATATCTCACTTAAAGTTGTAGTCTCTCCATTTTATATATGAAGCCCAAAATACTAGGTTTGAATATAATATAGTGAATTGTAATGAGATGTTTCATCTAAATCCAGACATTAGTTTTAATAAATATAGTGTAAACATGAATAATATTTGGATCTCATTACAATCTCTATCCTGCAGAGAAAACATGGAACTAGATTGGATTTTTAAACTCAATGACAATTACTTTATTAAGATTGATATCCAAGTTGACCCACTCACATTAGCCATAAGTAAGTTTCAAATAGGTACACTAAAGAGTTGATTATAACTAATGGTACTTTATTTTTTATTCAAAAATATTTCAGCATTGCCTTTATAATATCCCTTTTTAAACTAAACTTATTACCCAAATTATGAAAATATGCAGGTATTATTATTGTATAATAATATAAATATTTATTTGACATTTAGACCTCATACATTTTTAAAGGACAGAATAAAATATAGGAGTTTTTTTTTTCAGATTTATGAGAAGTAAGCTAAATGTTTTTCCTCTTGCATATTTGTTGGCAAATGATCTGTATATCCATTTTGTGATCGTATTTCACCAACGACCTTGATGAGGCATTTCCATTTTATTTGGTGAATGTCAGGTCACACGGATCAGGTATGCCTCCGCGTGTGTGACTTTCATTTCCTGCTGTATGGATAGGTCTGAGGATCTATGAGAAATGTTATCATTATATGATACCGTTGCACTCTAGGAATCCCTACGAAATGACTCTTCTCAGCCCAGACATAATGAGCTCCTTTTTATAACCTGGTTCAATCTTCCTTCCTCATGGAACAGGTAGGAAGGGAAGAGAGAAATTACTCAGGATGCAAATTGTGTGGGCTCCCGTGACCCAGGTAAAGTAGAGCTTGCAGAGTGCCTGTCAGGGAGAGGTAAAATTCTCAGAAGCAACTAGATCACCAGGCTCAAAGGCAGGTACTGATTCCCTGCAGTGTCTCCCCTGCAGAAATGAAGGACACATTTCTAGTGTTTCTCTTGCCAAACTATATCTTTTTCACCTACAGATGTTCATACTAGAGTGAATATGATATAGAGACATTGAAGAACACATGTTTTATTTTCTCCATTTAAAAAGGAGGGAAGAAGGGAGGGAGAGAGGGAGAGAGAGAGAGAAGATTCTCTAAGGTTGCAGTGGGAAAAATTCCAACATCAGGCCTCCCCATCTATACTTTAATGGATACACTTTACACAGACTACATTATGCCTATGTAAAAAAAATGCTTTCCATCATAGTGAGAAATGATGCACCGACTAAAATGTCAAAGGAGGATACAAAGACGATGTGAGATTAAGTGCAGCTAGAATTTTACTTTAAAAGTTCTCAGTTCTCTACTGCTCATTGAGGGTGTTGTTGTTTTTTAAAGGATTCCAAATTTTGAAACATTTGTAAAACCCAGCCAACCTCTTAGTTTTATATATGTAAAATTTGTGTGATTTTAGATAACATTCATTCTTCCACTACATTAAATGATGCATGTTGCTTAATTTTTTGCAATTATTTAAAAACAGATGCTGAGACGGTTTGGCTCAGTGGATAGAGCGTCAGCCTGCAGACTGAAAGGTCCCAGGTTCGATTCCAGTCGAGGGCATGTACCTTGCTTGCAGGCACGACTCCAGTAGGGGGCGTGCAGGAGGCGGCTGATCGATGTCTCTCTCTCATTGATGTTTCTGACTTTCTATCCCTCTTTCTTCCTCTCTGTAAAAAATCAATAAAATATATAAAAAAACAAAATAAAAAATAAAAACAGAAAATAATCCCTTATTCATATTTTTTTTCTTCTTTGGCCATAGGTACATGCTACTACATAAAATTAAAACAAGGACTTCGTAATACTTATTTTTTTTTCAATTGTCTCTCATTGGTAACAATCATGCTCACTAAGTTGTGTTTGCAAAGCCTCTGCCTATTGTCTTGATATCATCTTTTCCAGGAAGGTACAGTTTACATTTACCTTCCTTTTGCATCACTTAAGCTGCACCTGTTTGCCAGAGATCTCTGAGTTAACCCCAGTGGTACCATGATAAAGAGGGAGCAAGCAGGCTTGTCTACTGAGTGCGGTTAGAAGCTGACTGGTGATGAGACAAGTAAGATGAAGAGCATGCTCCTGCAGAATCCTTAGGCCATGCCACGGAATCTCCCCTTTTATCATCCTCCGTGCTTAGTGAATGCCTAAGTGAAAACAGGAACAGAATATGTAATGCTATCTTTTCTTTCCCCTTTCTTGTCAGTGTAAGTAAAGATGCAAATCCGCACCGCTCCACCTCAGGGAACCCCAAGGGGTACATTTGTGCAAGGACTTAACCTTCCACATCAAGCTCCGAGCAGTCAGGATAATGAGACTTTGACACGCTACCGGCTGACATATAGGTTTTATTAGATTAAAAGCTCTGAAATGCCCATAAGGCAGAATGAGTCCTTGCATATTCTCCAATTCTAGAAGGCAGAGAATTGTTCTAGTCCATAAAGCAAATGCATACAGCTCATGTCGGTAAATCTTTTTCTAATCAGCGTGGCCTTCGTTTCCTCCTGTTGTTTGGAAGTATATTTCCTTAAACATGTTAACTAGATGCTTATGCAATATTTCTCATCCAGTACCAACTTCTTTCCTTTGGTTAAAAAAAAAATGTGACTTGTTTTTTTAGGGATTTTTTAAGTGCTTTAAAACATCTTATGTTCAATGATCTGTTACAAAACCCCAAACGTGCACAAAATATATCATTCCAAGATTATTATTTCTCTAAAAAATAGAATATTCTCAGTTGCTCTTTAATACTGTGTTTAGAAGGTATTGTGTTTAAAATACTTAACTGCTTAAAACTGAATCTCTAACTATCTATGTTTCCTAATAATTTGAAACAAATTAAAATTTTTTGCTTTCATTTCCTGCTGTATGGATAGGTCTGAGGATCTATGAGAAATTAAAAGTTTCGAGCTTTTCAATTATATACCAGTAATGGCCTTCATTATGCTTGGGTATAATCAATAATCTAAATTGCCCAGCTAGATCTCCCTCTCACTGTGGTATACCCCTTGTATTACGCTGGGGACCGTGACTATGATAGAGTTTACTACAGCGATATTTGGTCATGGCTTACGCTCAGTTGACCTTAACATAGTACATGATTTAATCACACGAGACCTGTAAATGCAGAGTTCTCCCTGTTTGGGAGCAGAAGGAGAATCAGAGCGGTTTGATGTGGCAGAGGTTCAGTGTGAGGAAGCTTTTTTATTGCAGAGATGGGGGCACATAACATAACCTGAAAGCAGCTCCAGGAGCTGAGATTAGTCACCAGCTGACAGCTACCAAACACTAGGAACTTCAGTCCTGCACCCCCAGGGAAATACTTTTTGCCAGCTGCCTGCAGGGATTTTGTAAGCAACTGCATCCTTCCCTAGTTGAGTCTTCAAGTAAGAATGTTGTTGGCTAACATTTTTTTTTAATTTCAACCTGATAAGACCCAAAGTAGAATACCCAGCTAAAACGTACCAGACTCCTGACCAATAAAAATGATTCAACTATAAATTTGGATTGTTTTAAGTGGTTAAATTCATGTCAATGCTTTACGCATAGCAGTGGTCCAACAATCTAATGTTATGTGAGTTGAGGAAGGTCAGTGGAGGAAATTTCATCTTGAATTTTCTAAGCCACTTTTTAATTTCAAATATCAATGGATATATATTGAACATTCACTTTATACTAGGCACTGTGTTCCTATTTGCACGAATTTTCTAATTTGGTCTTTAGAACCCTTCTAGTGAAAGGCTTCTACTGTTAGCTTCCACTTTACAGATGAAGAAATGGAGGCTTGGGGAGTTTAAGTGTTTTCCTCAAGGTTGAAGTGGTTATCAAGTTTCCAATCAAGGACAGAAAACTAAGAAGTTGATGGCAGAGACCATACCTATACTTACCTCTCCCTTCAGAGTTTCTTAGAACCTTAGACCCCAGAGACCCAGTTCTTATTCTAATGGGAAAACAAGCAATGTGGCAAAGCTTCTAGCCACTCCCAGGGAAACTGCAACTAGGAAGGAAGAATTTCAAACCCAAACCTAGACTTTCTGGCTCAGCACCTACATTTTATCAAGAACTTGGAGGATTCAGCAGCACATTGAATTGTAAGGTGAACTTAATTTCCTGCTTGACACCATGGCCTGAGGCAAGTCCCTTCATCCTGACATCTTTACCATTTCACACTTCTGTAAAAGAGAGATAAACTGCCCAATTTTCTTTAAGAATTAAATTATGCCTGGATGACAAGCACATTTTCTGCTAAATACTAAGCAACTGATAAATGTATATATATATATATATATTTTTTTTTTCCCAAGGATGGAGATACACAAGGGATGATGAGGTTGGAAAGTTCTTAGTGCTTCCTTTTCCCTGGAGCCCAACCATAACCACATGTAGACAACGTTCTTGCTTTGGAATCTAGTCTCCTGGGATTATAGGCCGACCAGAGAATTCCAGAAAGAGACAGGAAAAACTTGGTCACCCCACAACTCCTGAGTTAGAGTTCTTAGAATAACGTACATGGACTGGGAGTGAACTGTGTGCTTGCCTTTCTCTTCCTGAACATGGAAACACACTGATAAATATTGGTGTGTTTTTTTCCCAAAACATACAAGAACAGTCCCCTTTGCGCCACCAAAAATTCTTGTATCATAACTATGATTTTTAAAGTTGAAACTATTAGATAAGATACTATGTGAACTGGAAACACGTTATTTTAAAATCTTTTCTATGTGGCTAAAATATACAATAAAAAAAAAACCACACACAAATAACTAAATATATTGACTTTAATTGTTTTTGGTGGTACTCCTTTAAAAGCAGTTTCTTTCTTTCTTTCTTTCTTTCTTTCTTTCTTTCTTTCTTTCTTTCTTTCTTTCTTTCTTTCTTTCTTTTTTTCTTTCCTTCTTTCTTTCTAGCTCAGGCACAGTCTCCCTGCATATTTACTTTTCACTCTTTGGATTGTTCCTGAGTGGAATATTACTTTTAAAAATTAGACTAGGTAACAATGAATGAAATCCATGGTAAACTAAATTCAGTGAAATAATATGGATAGTGGCCACACATAAACTACAACCCAGCACAATGTCATGCTGGAAAAACATTTAAATGCTTTAAAGTTTTTGTTTGCTTGTTTTGCTTTGTTTTGTTTTGTTGTTTTGTATGATGAAACGAGATAGACTATTACTGTGACTGTTTTAAGGCACTGAATCGGACTATACTCAGATGGAATTTCTGAGCTGTGTTGTGCTTCAGAAATTTCAATACTCTTTTAACTGCAACTCTGAGATCATTTCTTTCTCTACCCACCTGTGAGCATGATAATTCTTCCCGTCATCAGTGCATCAGTTTCATTCTGTTAACAAATGTGTATTTCATACCTGCTGTGTCCCTACTGTGCGGCTGTCATGGAACTGTTTCCTGTTATAGTTCACTGTTTTAGAAATGAAATAATTGAGTGAATATTCTCATTTTTATTTGCCATTATGCAGCATACACCCCTCCTCTCCAACTTCTTTTTCTTTTTCTTGTTTTTGTCTCTATTCTTATCTAACTGGGTTAAGAAATGGTTAGATGCATACTTATTCTTGGAAGAGTTAGAGAATTGGGATTCATAGCAGCATATCATGAGCAAAAGCATCTCAATGGAAATGAGTGCTGTAGAGTTTTGCTTGTTTGTAGACAAGTGAGCACCTATCAGGATCGAGGCGACAGTCTAATTCACCATCACTCACTATAGTTTCATAAGTAACAAGAACCTTCTTTATGAACAATCTGAAACATCTGATGGAAATAACAGAGATCTCATTAAAAGTTGACATGATCCTAGATCTCCTAATAACTACTTGTAATGCCTTGAATGTGTTTTAATAATTTACGTTTATATTTTATGTGCATATTTACACAAATATATGCATATATATTTACATACACAATTACATAAATTATAATTACATGTATTAATTATGTACAATTAAGAATTATACAATTTATATGATTGTGTATATATGATTTTAATATATGATTTTATCACAAATGGCACTAGCCATTTTCTCCTAAAGGTGACTGGCTGTTGTTGTGGAGTTGAAGAAATATAGATTCAGGTTATCATGTTCCTAGAATCCCTCACCTCTTTAAATTAGTAATTTAATAGCATAAAGTTTCAGTGCTTCATTTCTTTCTAGACTCCTATTCCTCTTTTTATTATAGAACATTAGTCTCCATACCTGGAAATTCAGTTACAGTTTATAAGATTGCCATAAGAATATATAGTTTATTTAACCTGACAGTATTTGAAAATGACATAAAATACGCATTTCATGGAACTTAACACAATAATTTCAATGGACATTTAATGCATAAATAATAAGGAAGGCGAAAAAATGATTGCCATTTGAATTAAGGTAATTTGAATAAAAATGATTACCATGTGAAAAAGGTAATATCTGTTTTTGATTTTATATGTAGCATTGTAAAAAATGTCTCAAGTTAAGAATAGCTTACCATGTAAAAAGATTGCCATTTTCAAATTGGAGAATAGTAAGGACAGTCACAGATAGTGTAACCATAATGATTTAGTAACTCATACATATATGTTGGGGTACACGCAAGAGTAAAAAAGGGACAAATCCTGATTCAAGTAGCTTGCATTAGAGAAAGAGGGGAAAAATAAGATACACAGATATAGTATTATAGTAAGTATTTATAAAAGCTCTGAAGAAAGTTAAAAAAAAAAAAGACAAGTGGCAGAGTTTCTTTGAAGAGGATGTTTGAGCAGGGACCGTAATAAATTGTTTGGAAAAAGAGTTTTCCTAGCAGAAAGCGGAGCAAAGCCGATGCTCCTGAGGCAGGGATGAGCTTGACCTGTTCAGGAAATGGGACGGAGGTCAGCAGAACCAGAGTGTAGGTCCAGAGATGACAGGGAGGGAATGAATTCATAGATGCAAACACAAGCTGCATGGCACTCTCCTTCAGTACCAGGAGTCCCTGTATTGTATTCCTAGTGTGATGGGATGTGCATGGAGGGCGGCCAGCAGGGGAAGGCATGCTATTTACAGGTTAATCACTGGCTGAAGTAGAAAGAAATGGTTTTGGAGAACTAGAGCAGGCGACAATTTAGGAGGCTATGGTAATTCACGTAAGCATTGATTGTGGCTTGCCCTAATGGGAAGTGTAGGATGGGATGAGAAGTGGCCCATACCTTTTAAAGAAAAAGTAGATAATCACTGATTGATTCTTGCTTTAGAAATAATGAGCAAGTCCAGTGAATTTTAAAGAAATACAGAATAAAAACACACACACAAGAAAAAACAACACACCTCAGCATTGTTCCATGTCTTTTGT